>SJYQ01000494.1:251674-276160 GCA_006410935.1 Redunca redunca | reverse complement strand
TTTTTTTTTTTTTTTTTTAACCTTGAGAATTGAAGGCTAGGATTCAACACAGTTGTGTGGAGAGGAGAATCAGTAAGTACAGCGGAGCGGGTCCTCCTGCGGAGTCAGGTATTCTTGTACCAGTCCCGCCTTCGCTCTCAACTCCTGAAATTGCTTTGGCCCTGGCGCTTTCTCTGGGCTGTTTTACCCATTGGTAGAAGGGAGGTGCGCATTCATCCCGCAGACATTTATTAAGAGTTTCACTGTGTGCCGCTTACTAATCCAGTCACTGGGGATGTAGCGGGAATAAACTGGAAAAATGTCCCCTGAATTCCTTCTGGGGAGATACAGATAACAAAACGACTTAACATTGTTGAGGCCCCCTGTCTATGTGCTGGGCGCTATTTGCTTTAGATATTTATGGTTACATTAAATAAAGTCACTATGCTAGTTTTTAAAAAATATTTGCTTATTCATCTTTTCAGAAGCTAAATACTTTTTCACTATATTTAACTTTATAGTTATCCAGTTCATTTGTTGAGTCATCTGTGAACCAGGTTCTATTTAATGATCTGGGGGTTACAGTAATCACTCCAGCTTTCTGCTTTCGGAGAGTTTACCGTTGCTTTGTGGGAGAGAGACGGATAAGCATGTACATATATAGAGTGATATCATGTAGAGATAATTGTCAAGAAGGAAACTAAACCCCAGTAAGGGGATGACTCCCTGGAAGAGGCATGGCAACCCACTCCAGTGTTCTTGCCTGGAGAATCCCCATGGATAGACACGCGTGGCGGGCTACAGTCCATGGGGTGACAAAGAGTTGGACACGACTAAAGCAGCTTGGCATGGCAAGTTACAATCCTAAAACATTTTTGAGGACTCCAAATGTTTTTGTTTACATGAGGTATGTTGGGCAATATTTAATTAAAAAGGTTAGCATTAAAACAGACTTTAAAAATATATATTGGTGTAAAAATAAGCCTATTATATGATAACAAATGTTCTAATTTATAATGTAACCATTTTATAAAACAAAAAATAGAATGGAAACATTTTGCATTTTACTCTTGGGTTTCCAGTGGCCACAGGGCTACTTGAAGTCTAGATTTCTTAACTTCAGCCATCTTTTAACACTATTGTGTTCTAAACCACTACTCTCTTGGATTTGCTGCTGTCTGAAGCCATGCCTCTCTGCAAGCCATGCCTTGTCCTTAGTGATTCAGATGCAGATTATACCACCTGTCTCTGGAAGTTTTAAGGATCTGCCAAAGTTTTCTGAATGCTTGGTAGCCAGATGCACCAGCAATGAGAACTAAATTTTATCTCAGCAATATTAGGTAAGCACAGGAATACGGTCATTCTGTTTGTATCCCACACACTAGTAAACACAAGAGTTCTTTTTTTTTAATTTATAAAAAGTTTTATTAGCAAAAATTCTATTTTTAAATTTATATTTTTATTGATAAAAAGCCTTTGATAGGCTTCTATCAAATCCCAAATTGGTCTTCTGAATCATATAAAAGAAATCTAAATGTTTTTCCTTTCACAAGCTAGTAGTTCCCCCTCATCATTTCCATCTTTCCTGTTGAAGTAGCTTCTGGACATGGATGCCCAGAGAAACCTGTTTACACACTATTTCTAATTTTAATCAAATTTAAATTCATCTTATTAACATGGACATGCATATCTCTTTTTATAAGCCAGTTTAGACACATTATACCCATTTAATAAAGAAGGCAGAGCACTCAAGAATTGATGCATTTGAACTGTGGTTGCTCCCTTGGACAGCAAGATGAAACCAGTCAATCCTAAAGGAAATTAACCCTGAATATTCACTGGCAGGTCTGATGCCGAAGCTCCAATACTTGGCCACCTGAGGCAATAAGCCAACTCATTAGAAAAGACCCTGACGCTGGAGAAGATTGAGGGCAGAAGAGGGGTAACAGGATGAGATGGTTGGATGGCATCACTGACTCAACAGACATGAATTTGAGCAAATTCTGACTGAATAACCACCACCATCCATTTACATATCAAGTTTTTAAAATACTCAGTTCAGTTCAGTCGTTATCTCTTTGTGACCCTGTGAATCACAGCACACCAGGCCTCTGTCCATCACCAACTCCCAGAGTTCACTCAATCGCAGTACACCAGACCTCTGTCCATCACCAACTCCCAGAGTTCACTCAAGCTCATGTCCATCGAGTCGGTGATGCCATCCAGCCATCTCATCCTCTGTCATCCCCTTCTCCTCCTGTCCCCAATCCCTCCCATCATTAGAGTCTTTTCCAATGAGTGAACTCTTTGCATGAGGTGGCCAAAGTACTGGAGTTTCAGCTTCAGCATCAGTCCTTCCAATGAACACCCAGGACTGATGTCCTTTAGAATGGACTGGTTGGATCTCCTTGCAGTCCAAGGGACTCTCAAGATTCTCAAAATGACTCTAATCCAAAAAAAAATCTCCAGCATTTTCAAAGTCAAAAAAAGATACTATTTTTGGATAACTTGATTCACTCAATACAAATGTAGAAAAGAGAGCTTTTGTCTAAATCTGCACAAATGGAATTTTGATTGGTTGAAGTTCCAGGTGGTGGAAGTAGCTTACCCTTTGACAGTCCCTTTTATGGCCCTCTTATTTCAGTTATTTTAAATAAATTCCACATCCATTCAAGTCCCAGGAGTGAAAGCAAGCATTACAGTGAAACAATTAAGAATGCCAGCTCTGGAGGCAGACTGGGCTTAAATTTCTGCTGTCCCACTTATTAGCTTGGTGACATCACTGGCACGTTGCTAACCCTCTCTTGTGTCTCATTTTCCTCATCTGTAATGTGGGGGTAATGGTACCTGACTCACAAATTTATCACTAAGTACCCCAAAGTTATTAACATTGAGAAAATACATTTTTCACCATATCCCAATTTAATTACTTAGTTTATATAACAGCCAGAAGAGACAAATTATATTAATAGCATCACTGGGTTTTATAGCAATAAAAGTGAATATGAGAGCCACACCAGAGAGCACCAAAAGTTGGATTTATTGTTTCTGACAATTGCACAGCAACTTTTAGTTTGTTCATATTCTCAGCATCACAAATCTGAAATACAATTTTGCTTCTCAATTAAAAACATATACTGTGAAAAGTGATTAGATAGCTTTTAAAAATCATCATTTTATAGACTATCTTAAAAATCTTTGCCAAGTAAGATACTAGCTTTACCTTTATAAATCTCTGCATAAAATGAAAAATCAAGGCATACAAATTTCATTTCATCCTGTTTTTAAATACTATCTTTTGTTTCCCTTAAAAGATTTTTATCTGTTCATTCAAAAGTATTCTGAAGTTCCACTGTCCATTTAAGACAGAATGAAGGCATTTTAGAGCATCTGAACTAAGCACTGTCTTGACTGAACCGAAACAGGAATTCAATCAGGGTCCTCGTGGGCCTCCCCGCCATGCCTTTGCGAAGATAAGGAACCTCATCTTTGTTGGTCATCACACCTGCTATGTCTAAATGTGCCCACTTAGGATGAGTCACAAATTCTTTCAGGAATGCTGCAGCTGTACATGCTCCTGCAGATCTGCAGAGAAAGACAAAAATCAACATCTAACCCCATTAAATGTACACTGAATGTTCTATTAAGATCCTCCATTCTTGCTCAGTGGCTTCTATGACTAGAGAGCCAAGTCAAGCCAATGAGACCTTTAAAGAAGTTAACCCAGAAATCAATACCTATCTTTAGACACAGCTTTAAGCATAAAGGATAAATTCTTTTTCCTGTGTAATGACCATATTGTCCATCTCCTTCCCTTATCATTTGCTTAAAATGACCTTGAAAATGCAAAAACTGAGAACCAGTTGGGAAACATCTTAAAAATAAAAGACAGAAATTAGTGCTTATGAACACTACATTGAAAAGAAACTGGATACCTAAACCTTTGTGAAAGGAGATTAAAACTGAAAATGCTCCTTTTGGCAAATGATGATTGTAAAAATGTACTTTTATAGCTTATTTTACATACCTATATTTTCCAATGTTATTAACATCAGCAAGTTGGCAGTCTATAACCTGTCTTGTGTAATGTTCAAAGAGAGGCATCCTCCAGACACGGTCTCCTGTTTCAATGCTGGCCTAGAGAACAAGTAGGTATGATAGTTGGCAGAATAGATGAAGCAGGTTCTGACCTGTTACTCTAAAACATGACAAATACAACAGATTCTAGAATTATTTTAATTAATTAAAAAGCTTAAGAATTACAAAAGAAGCCAGGAATGCTATAGAACAGTTCTACAAATTTGTAGGGCATTTGCTGAAATTATCAAACTAATAATATGGGTCTCAGTTTAAATGAATAAGCTGGTATCCTGTAGTGCAGATAGGCTTTGCTGGTTTGATTAGGATGAACTAGTCTTCATGATGTTTGTGGCCTTGGTGTGCCTAGAACTGTACTAATAAAGGCCAGATACTAAGATAAGGTGACCTCATTAATTCATGTCATTTACACACTCATTCATTCATCCATCCATCTATCCATCATCTACTGAACTGCTAAACACCAACAGGGGCTGGGGATCTAAAGATACTTAATATCTGAGTCATCAAAGGGCCTAAAGGCTAGTAGGAGAAATGGGTAAAGGTTGTTTTAATACACTGTGGTCAATGGAAAGAGCCAAAAGTGAAGCCAGGAAGCAGCAATGTAAGCTGTTATTTTGAGACTCCAGAAGAATAACTAACAGAAGAATCCATCAAGGGTTGAAAGTGACTGCCTCCAAGAAGAGAGGGTATATAGGCTGTATAAACTGCTGACTGTTATTTCAATGTTTATGATAGAGAGGGACAATGTGTGCCTGGTACAAAGGAGGGGAGAGGCCCCACATACTACTTGGAAGGAGATAACAGGGCTGAGTTTCTCCCAGAGGCTGGAGATGATAAGAGAGGGGCTTCACAATGGCAAGATGACAGAAGTGAAAGGGAAGCAGTTTAGAGAAGAAGAGAAGTTTAGGACCTTAAACCACATCAAGAAAGAATGTATTCAGGAACCTTTTGTACTTTTCCCTGCTGGTACACAGTAAGCTCCCATTAATTACTTGCTGAAAGAATGAGGTGCCAGATGGAGTTGTTTCATAGCCAAGTGAATGTGCAGGGCCTGGGGCTCAGGATAGACAGCAACCAGAGAGGTGCACGCTGAAGCCATGGGAATAGTCGGGATTCCTGGTGAAAGAGGTCCAGGACTGAAGTCAACCAAAGGGCCAGACAAAGGAAAAAGCTGGCCAAGGAGGCTGAAACAGAAGTCACCAAGACAGGAAACCAGAAGAGAAGACCACTGTGGAAGCCAAGAGCAGGGTGTCAGCAAGAGGCCAGAGGCACACGCTGCCTCTGGATAAGCTAAGGGAGGCTAACCGAGCGGTGTCACTGGGGAAAGTGATGGCAGTGAAGAGTGCAGTGTGGTGATGGGAAAATGCTGTTTGGAAGAAGCTGCTGTGGAAGGGCTGGGAGGAGGTAGAAGTTGTAGAAATTGCAGCAGAAACTGTTCTCCTCACTGTCCAGTAAGGAACCCGAGCAAGCCCTATTTACATGCTAGTATTTGACTCATGACGTGTTTATTAAAAGGCCATTCCTTCTTTTACAAAGCTGTCCTCATACCCTTTTCTATGTCAGGGATATTTTTAAGTCATTTTCACTTCATTCTGAGAAGGAATGTGGCATAATATTTATCATTTTAAAATATAGAAAAGCACATTGAATCGAATTTATGGAATCATTTCAAAGACAATTCTACAACATAAAAATCCCTGTAACTCAGGGTTGAAGAAATACAGCGTTCTAAGGCTAGAGGAATGAAATCACCTCCATAATTTAGGTGTTTCTGCGTTATTCTTACCTCAAATAGTTTGTTCCACAGCCAAGAAGAGTTGGTAAAGACCCCGGTGGCACCAGATCCCAAAGCTATGTCCATGGCACCTGCAAGACACAGCCCCTCAGGTCAGCATCCCGCCTCTTCTGGCGAGATGGGTTTCTCTGCCGCTGTGCAGGCCAAAACTTTAGCCTTTAACCCGATTTTAATGTCTCCCTCATTTTCAAAAAAGATGATGTTGGCAAATCCTTACCGTATATATTTAATAGCTTTTTAGTTTCTCAAGTTAGAATTCACCTTCAATTATTAAGGAAAATGCAAAAAAGCAAACATCAAATATCACCAATTATCTCATCCCAGGGATAACCATTACATATTTTTTATATTTCCAAATTTCTTCTAAACTAAAAACAAAAACCCATAACTAAGACCACACTGTACATGTCCAAGTACATGTTCCTACTCTTATGCTACAAATGTTCAGTCTTCTTTTATAAACAAATTCATTAGAAGTATTCTTAATGATTTTATAAGTCATTGTGTAGAGGCAGTGGCCGACCTCATTTTACTGCACTCTGTTTTACTGCAATTTGAAGACACTGCATTTTTCACACATTGAAGGTTTGTGGCAATCCTATGTCAAGTAAGCCTATCGGAGCCATTTTCCTAAAGCATTTGTTCACTTTGTGTCTCTGTCACATTTTGGTAATTCCTGCAATATTTGGAACTTTTTCACTTATTTGTTACTGTGATCTGTGATCAGTGATCAGTGTTCTTTGATGTTACCACTGCGATGCACAGAAGGTTTAAAAGATGGTTAATTAGCACTTTTCAGCAATAAAGTATTTTTGAATTAAGAAATGTACATTGTATTTTTAGACATTATGCTACTGCAAACATAACAGTGACCCGTATGTAAAAGCCCGTGATTCTGCATGACATTTGGGCAACTCTGTTTGGGTCATTTGTTCCTTGGGCTTTTGTTACTCTACCTCCCAATTATCTCTCAAACCTATCCATTTCCCTTCACCATGGCTACCACCATCATCTACCACTGGACTATGGTAATAGTTTAAAAAAAATGTACTGTCAAAAATTTCAAATATACACAAAGCAAAGAGAATAATATAATGGACATACAAGTACCCATTAACCATCATCACTGATTATCAAGCCATGGGCAAACTTGTTTCACCTGCACTCCTAGATGCAACAGATAATACTGAAGTCAAACACACTCACTCTTAACACACAGTTACACATCTAGAGTCAATAACCACACACCGCTCACCAGCCCACCTGGCCTGCCAACCTCTCCTTGGTCCCTCTCCCTTGTGGCTGGCACACTGTTGGCCAAGGACCCTTTCGCAGAGCTAACTATCTCACTGTCCCCACTCATAGCTTCCTGCTGCACTTGGCTGCAGACTAAATCCTGCAACACGCCAAGGCCAGCAGGGGACTGGTGCCTACCAGGACGTGGGTCCCAAGTGTCTTGACCCCGCCACACTCTCCTCCTCTCTGTCCTGTTTATCACCGCCCCCACACCCCAACCTTGAGGGGTGCCTTCTGTGGGATGCTCTTCTTCCTCCACCCAGTGATGCCTCCTCCTTCAGACTCCAGCTCAAGCAGCACTTCTCACAATGCCTGACTTCCTGTACCAGTCAAATTCCCAGATACACAGGCTCTCACAAACTCCTTCTAACTTGGCTCCTCTATGCTGGTCGGTGTGATGATCCGCTGACTGCCACTGCCCAAACGACGTGGGCCTCACCTCTGTACGTCCCACCTCCATATTCCCAGCCATTCACAGGAATTAAATAGGGGCCAACTGAGTCCATAACTATTCATGACACCTACTACATCCCAGATACTACGGCGGGTGCTGGTTACCCACTGCCTGTGGTCTGTCTATATGACTGGGTGGGATACATGTTCAGTTACACACACACTCATGAATGCTTTACTTTTCAAGTTAGTGACCTTTTCTGTATTTATTCACTTGTCCTTAAAACGTTCCTATCAACTCCACAAGAACCTTCCATCAGTGTTTGAATTTCTCAGAGGGAAGATAAGCACTGGCCACAAACAAGAATGTGATCTGATATCCTCTCTTAAAGGAAGAGAAAATGGGAGACATAAATATTTACTGTGAGCCAATAGGGACCATGGCACTAGAGATGATTTCATTACATGTCTCAGAAAACGATTATTTTCTACACAATCACAGAACTAGTACCACCACCAGTTTCAGAAGTACCATTACTGGGGGCATACTTCCCATTTTCTTTTACAAGGCACTTTTAAAGCTGTATTAAACGCTAGCTCATCTATGTTACTGGAATTTCTCAGAGTATGGAAGAAACATCAAAGCTCCAAGGAAGGTGCTGAAGTTACCACTCTCATTCCATCCTAAGCACAGGCATTAAGAAAACGAGAGGTACCATGACTGAATGGCACCCACTGAGCAGCCACTGCTCCTACAGTCTGCTACAGGCCTGCTCTTTAAAGGTCAATAACATCAGTCCAGTGTGTGCCAAGCCAGGCGCAACCACCGCCCCCCCCACCGCCCCTGCTGATGAGGTGCTATTATACCACTTTTACAGATGAGACCACTTAGACACTATCAAAGTCACGTGCCCTTAAGAAGCAGCACAAATTTTAGAACATTTAGAACAAGGTCTTTTCTCTCTAAAAACTTATGTTCTTTTTCCTGGTAGGAACTCTGGCTGGAAACATTCGCACCCTCCCCTTTGAATCCCAGCTCCTGGAACTCAAAAGGTGCTCAATCAGTATTTGGGGAACTAAAACGAATCATCAAGAGTCTTCAGTGAAGACAACGGCTGGGGTGACCTGAAGGCTCACCTATCAGGCTGCCCTTAGTAATCTAGATCCAACTTTCACACCCTCTCATACCCCCAAGCTTGGGGAAAAAAAAGGATGGGGAAGGGGCGGGGAGGCACTGTGACTCCTCATTTACAGAAAGGGAGTACTACCACCCACCTCAGCACTGCACGTCAAACATCAGCCCTAGAACCTCCATTGTTCAGCTTAAAGTGTTTACTAAACTGAACAGAGACAAAAGATCATAAAAATGCTATAACACCAGCTTAAAAAAAAAGGAGTCTTTAGCAGATGAATCTATGGACTATTGTTAGAATCACATAAATAAGAAACATGAACTGATTTCCTGTTAAAGGCTCACATGACCAGGAGAATTAAAACCAAAAGATGAAAATGATCTGAATTTTAATCTTAAAAGAGCTAGAGACACAATGAATCCCTAAAGTAAACTGTTGGCTGAAAGATTATGGACATTGAGCTTTTGCAATAAGGTAATGACCACTGTCATCCCTTTAGACATTTATCACTACCCCATAGAGCTGGTGGTCTAGCCTGTTGCATGCCAGCACTGTATTAAAAGAGGCTTTTCAGAAACTCCTTCCAATCTTCAAAACTCTGAGAGGTAAACAGACTTGTCCCCATGTATCAAAACTCTGAGAGGTAAACAGACTTGTCCCCTTGTACTGATGTTTGAGGGTGTCAGGGAACCAGCCCAAAGCTGGTGGACTAGGAAGTGGCACATCTGGGAGTCATCCCCGTGTTGGCCTTGAAGCCAACATGCTTCACACAACAAACACATGACACAGCCCTGTCTCTGACACATGACCCTGCCATTCCCACCCCACACTCCCGTGTTTTTATTTCTGTATAAACTCAAATACAAAAGTTCAGAAAACACTCCGGGGCGTCAGATGCATCTTTTGCACCTCATGGACTGTGGCCTGCCAGGTTCCTTGGTCCATGGCATTTCCCAGGCAAGAATACTGGAGTGGGTTACCATTTCCTTCCCCAGGGGATCTTCCTGACCCAGAGGTATAACCTGAGTCTCCTGCTTTGGCAGACGATTCTTTACCACTGAGCTACTTGGGTAGCCCATCATGATTAATAAAAGCAACTACTGATTTGGGAATTTATCACTAATCTTTTCTCAGCTGTATCAAATGGCAATCATAACAGAAAACATTGCTTCGTATCATTTTTAGCTGTCACTGTGGATGGGCTGATCTGATCCACTTGTTCTTTTTTTTAAAGTACAGCCTGGGATGTTTCGAAACCACAAACCTAAGATTCGAAGCAGTTTACAACTGCAGAATAATTCTTTTGGTGAAAGATCTTTGAATACAAATGGAGCTTGCCAGATTTCAGCAAAATAATGAATGCCCTGAGTACAATGTGTGCACTCGAAGGCAACAAATGAGACTTTCTTCAAACAAAAGCAGGAAAAGCACACTGTCTGACCTGTCAGGGTGGCAGCATTAATGATGACCTTTGGGTTAAAAGTGTGAGCGTAGCAGAGCGCATCGGCCAGGATGAGTCTCCCCTCAGCATCGGTGTTATCCACCTGCAAAGAGGAAGGTCAAAAGACTAAAAGGATAAGATGATACAAACAATGAATACAAAATCTAGACACTCAGAGCAGTGTTCAATTTAGAAGTATAAAAATGCTGCTGTGATGTTTGCCATGAATTATAAAAAATGTACTACCATTAAAATAGGCATATATTTACTCTGAAGAGCAAATATAATTTAATAATCCCTGTATCAGAGCTGATGACCAAATGCTGATGACTTTGGAGGCTGAAACAAAGAGAAGTGTCTAGTTCACATTACCATTACGTTTATAACAGGAAGGGGAAAATGTCAAGATTTTCAAAAACAAAAAGGTGAAAGAGTTGACGAAAGATACACTAAAGCAGCAGCCTGGATCTCCAGACCACAAAACTCTTGCAACTGCAGCTATATTAGATATATTTCTTCTTTTAAATAGGCTTAGTTGTTATGTGTAGTGCATGCAGGCATGTGCCCAGCGAAGGACCTGCCGCCACCTCCCCAGATGCAGTGCCCATGATGCAGGACCTGTTTTCTTCTCAAACGCTTCGCTAAATGCAAAAAGTTACCACATCAAAGGTGTATCCGGAAAACAGCTTGTACTTTTCCCGGTTTGCCCTGCTGTGCAGGGCTGGTTGCAAATTCATAAGCTGTATGTTTAGCATACAGAAAGTAGGGGGAACAGTGAGGTAGGGAAAACAATCTTAAAATTCCCATAAAGAAATACCTTTGACTGCACGAAAAGCTACTCCTAATAAAGGTACTGCCCTTCCCTAAATGGGGCCCGCACTCTGCACCCATTCAAGGCAAGGAACAGCAGAACTCGGAAGCTGTGTCTTCCACCTACAAACCTGTATGGTCTTCCCGTTCCTGGCTCTAACAACATCCCCAGGCTTGTTGGCCTTCCCACTGGGCATATTTTCACAAAGAGGAGCCAAACCTGTTTTTTTTTTAAAAAAAAAAAGAATACATGAAGGAACATGGAGTGTGATATGTCCAAATATGCCACCCATGGGACTGAGGTCATAGCGGACCCTCAACAGATGCCAGTCACAGACATCACCTTGACTAAATATCTGAGTTTAGCAGCACCAATGACTCAGGTGGCATTATGTGCACCAGGGACAGGAAGCACACACCACTCTTTCCAAAGAAGTCTAATTCTGTCATGAAGAAATAACCAAACAAATCCGAATTGTAGAACATCACAAGATAAGCTTGAACCTTTAAAAACTTCCAAGAAAGGGGCAAAAAAGGGCGTGGGGCGGGAATAGGTTCTGGAGTAAAGAAAATTAAAGGGACATGATGACTACATGCAAGGGGTGATCCTTTAGTGGCTCCAAGATTTCAAAACCAAATAGAAAGAAATAAACGCTTGTGTATATAACACACACATAAAACTAACATTTTCTGGACAACTGGGCAGTTTGAATTTGGTTACTGTATCAATCCCTGGGAATGATAATGGTATTATCGTTACACAGAATGTCTCTGTTCTCAGGAAATACAAGCAGAAGCATGCAGGGGTGACATATCATGATATCTGTGACTCACTTGTCAGGCAGACCTGGACCATAGTCCAACTTTCTCGTGCAATGGAGGTGACACTGGGCAAGCCAATTCAGTCTTAGTCCCAACCTTCAGGTCCCCCTCTGACCCATGACAAACCTCCAGCATTGTGTCTGGCATTCTGAACTACAAAAATCGCTGCTGCAAACGGAGGATTTTTTCCGTCCCAAGCACTTTTTCTGCATGTCAAGGCGTTTAATCGGCTGCAACCCTATGAGATAATCACTACTCTACTTATCGGACATTTTCAGTTGGAGTAAACTGCAAACTTGACATTATGTGCCCCTGACTGCTAACCACATTTTGCAGAAGTAAAACAATCAATTCTAGTTACTGCCCATAATGCAGAATACATTTAACTCTGCCAGTTAAGACAACACTTAGCTAAACAAAGAGCTTCTGCCTGATGAAAACCATTTCTTGCTCTTTTCAGATTAAAGGAAACCATGTTTGTTGTCTCCATTCTACCACTTAACTGGATTCTAGAAGCTCTCCAAGACAGCCGCCCACGCACCTACGATGTTGATGGGCAGGTCGAGCTTGGCAGCAGACACGATGGCTGAACAGATAGTGGCAGCTCCTCCCATGTCGGCCCTCATGAGGTCCATGTTTGCCGCAGCCTTGATGGAGATGCCACCACTGGGGGAAAAGGACAATGTACCATGTTAAGAGCAAACAAGGGGGCTAGAAGCACTCTTAAAAAGTGGGGGGTGAACTAGCTCATACAAGCACCAAGAAATTTCCAAATTGAGAATCTGAATGATTTCACCATTTAAAAAGATAATATTGTGGTTTTTATAAAAGACACAAAGTAATTCCAGAAATACGGGGTGCTGGGTATCTTGGTTCATTTTATTTCTATCTGAACCTGTTAGCATTGCCACTGGAAACATTACTACATCATACAGTCAATGCTGCTTAAATCCCATCTGAGCTCTGGACACTCATGTAGGTTTGTCTTTACAGCAAATTTTATGAATTGATAAACTTATTGAACCTGAAGGTCACAAGCTGTTAGGGAAAACAGACAAGTTCACGTAAGACTGGGAGGATCCTCTTTCAACTCCTAGGAAGACTGACAGACCCAAGGTACACCAGATCTTGCAGATAGCAAAATACAACCCACAGGCACGAGGAAGACACTAGCCCAATGCCTTGAGACAGTGCCTAAACACAGGGGCAGAGAAAGGTTTCAATCCACAAGAAACCCAGGCCACTGCCCAACAGACTTCTGGAACCAACAAGTGACTTCTCCGCTTCTGGTTTATAAGAACCCAGGGCGACTTGCTTCACAGGCTTGGCAAGGAGGCAGGGGCTCTGACTCTGAGCTCTAATTGGATTCTGCTGCTGACTTGCCCTGGTGAGAGAGTCTCAACTCCTTGCACTGACATCTGCTCACCTTAGAAATTAGGCCCTAATTCTCACTCACCTCCAAAGCACTTGATAGTTAGATGGTTGTCATTTACACACCTAGAATTAAAGATTATCCATTGGCTCAGAATAACAAAAGTACATTCCTGGTCCAAGAAGTCCAGAGATAAGCAAGGGGAGTCCATTGCAAGGGGCAATACTCCCTGAGTGACACCATGAAGACACCATGAAGGGCTGCAGAGGACAGGGAACAACTAGAACCTTGTACACCGGTGGAGGGAATGCAACATGGTATAACCACCTTGGAAAAGTTTGGTAGTTTCTTGTAAAATTAAACATGTAGTTATTATACAACTCAGCCCTCCTCTCCTAGGTATTTAAGAGGAAGACAAACACATCCACACAAAGGCGTACAGATGATGCTGGCTTTTATAATTAATAACTCAAAACTGGGACAACCCAAATTTCCCTCAACAACAACTGGATAAACAAATGCTGGTATTTCCCTACAATGGAATATGACCAACAACATGGTTAAACCTCAAAGATAATATGCTGAGAAAGAGGCTGTTCTTTTATTAAAAGAGTCCATGTAAATGAATTTCTGCAACAGGCAAAAGTAACCTACAATAACAGATAGATGACCAGTCATATGAGGTGGGGGTGAGAAAGGGGATGAGTGCAAAAGAGCACTCTCCAAAATTCCCAAGGGAGATTTTGGGACCTTGGAGAAATGTTTTATTTTCATGATAGAGGTGGTTGTTGCAGGGGTGCACACATTTGTTAAGCTCACTATACTGAACACTTAATGGGTGAAAACTGAACACTTAATGGGTGAACTTTGTAAATATATATATTTCTAACGTCATTCTTTCCTTCTGCTAGACACCCTTCAGTTACTTTCAACTGTTCAAAGTCCAAAATCTAACCAGATCCAGAACAACCCAGTTTCTGCCAACCTCTCCAGCTGTGCTCTCTTTTAAGGGCAGGATCCATTCACATTTCAGATGGAGTTCTTGAATGGGTACAAAAACGTACTAGGGGACATCAAAATTTTATAGATCTTTAGCAGCATTTTCCAAAGCAGTTTCTATGGACCATGATTTCCTGAGATACAAGTTCTCTTCAAAAGGAAATGTAGATGTTAATTATATTTCAATTAAAAACAAAAAAGATTTAGAAAACGTTGTGTTCTATACCCCCAAGAAGTACTATAGTTGAAACAAAACAAAATAAAAAACTTATTCGTTTTATCTAACCTAGACTTTTAATCAAGTAATCTTTTTCAAGTCTCACATTTAATTAGCATCCCAGAAACCAGTATTCAGTAGCAAATGCTTTCCATGGGAAATACTGACTCACCATCTTTTCCAACTCAGTTTCTCCCTGGTTGAAATAGCCAGAGTGAGCTTCCATTTCTAAGGTACACTTATGGTTTAAGGCAGGGATCCCCACCCTCAGGGATCTAATGCTTCATAAGCTGAGGTGGAGCTGATGTAATAATAAATACTCAATAAATGTAATGCTCTTGAATCATCCCAAAACCATCCTCCACCCCACCAGCCCCCCAGTCCGTGTCTTCCATGCAATCGGTCCCTGGTGCCAAAAAGGTTGGGGACCGCTGGTTTAAGGAGATTAATGAAAGCTAGACTGGCCAGCAAAAAATGTGAGCTGAAGTAAGCAAAGGGAAGACAGCATGATCCACACAGCTGCCTCACCTTATCCAGCTGGAAATTTTAACATCCCCATAGGAGAATCAAAATGTATGGTAGAAATATCTGAAGGCATTTTAAACACACTGCTAAGTTAGATTTCTGACTCTTATTAGTTATGGAGCTTTCAAAAAATCATTTAACCTCTCTGAGTCATGACTGCCTCACCTGCAGAACGTCCAGAATGCCTAGGTCCTGGGGTAAGATCAGGGCTAATAAATGTAAAATGGCCTAATACAGCCTCTGACACACAGTGTGCATTTTATAAGTGGTGGCCTAATACATCTAAAGTAACACATAAAATCTGACCAAACACCATACTTCTGAAGCAAAGCACACAACAAATAATACAACTACATACAAAGCATTCACCAAAATACAAAGCATGGATACAATAAGTACCTGTCAAAGGTAATCCCCTTCCCAACAAACACCAAGGGAGGTTCACTTGCATTGGGACTGCCTTTGTAGTGAATTTCCAGGAAGACTGGAGGCTCTTCGGACCCTTTGGCCACACTTAGAAATGATCCCATTTCCTGTTCTTCAATCCAAGACTTGGGTCTACAAGGCAGGAAATGAAAAATGTACATACACATTGCTCTATTTCAATAACTTAGAATAAACTCATCTGTGTGTAAAAAACTGTATAACATATAAGCTCTTAAAATATATACATGTTAAGTTCTGAAAATATATACATGTTAATGCTTCAATTATCACCTCCTATCTGCTTTCTGTATATTCCTGGGTCAGTCACTTGATTCTGAATCGGTTTCCTCATCTACAAAATAAGATTAATGACACCTTCTTCAAAAGATTAGCTGTAGAAAAGACATCGCCATCAAAAGATTACTTGTAGAATTATAGAAGAATTCAAGTATGATATGATGTCAGGTAACAGTGCATAGTCAAAGGCTAGGGGCACAAAAGAGCTTTGTATTGATTTCTGGCTACAGTAATTAGCCCAAGGGAAGACTTCTACCCTCCTACAGACAGACCAGAAACAAGGTCATTCAAGGAATGCTCCTCTGGCACCTGCCTAGCCAGAGGAGCTAAGCAGGTGAATGAAATTTGTTGAAACTATTAAACTAGAACTTCATCATAGAGAGATGGCCACCCAACTTCAGAGGGAAAAGAATATAAAAATGGTAGCTATGACAATTAAAAGAAACTCACTTCAAAAGAAGCGAGGCTGTATAATGTGGGCATTTTTAATCACAAACCTGGCACCTGATGTTTTATTAAAGTCCTGCCCTTCTGGAAGTACAGTCTGTACTTCTTTGATTTATACCCACCTAACACAAGAGTGAGTTTGATGCAGTTGCCTCAATTTAATAGGTTACGTTCTGCCCACCTGACCTGCCCCATCTCTGGCTGAGTTCCCTTTGCTCCACCTCAAGCCCTGTGGTTTCCCAAGGCCACTACATAGGTGTTTCTGCCCAGCTCTCTCGTCTGTTCACCTCCCTGACTGCTTAGGCACCATTTTTGTTGGCAAACCTTTTCAGTTCTTCCATAACTCTCCCCAGTTCTCTGCTCTTGCAGCACCCCCTATACCATTTCCCTTCCTCTTCCTTCCTGCAAAGCCCTCAGTTGTCTGAGGACAAGAACCACTACCACCCATCTTTGTAAGCCAAGTTCCAGGCGTACAAGAGGTGCTGTTACTGTGGCCACACGGACACGATCTGCTGACAAAATGCAGCTCTGTTGTCTCCTTAAATAAAACAAGGAACAGTCTTCACCAAGACACCTTTTTAGAGACTAAACATTGCCACAGAATACACAGCAACCATCCCAGAAACTGTATCAAGCTCCAACACTGCATTTTCTATAGACGGCACATTTCCTTTATCTAGATCACAGGAGTTTCCCTGAAAAACATGTGAATTCTAATCACAATAGTGAAGAATCCTTTTAAATGGAAGCACCCTTGATTANATAGTCAAAGGCTAGGGGCACAAAAGAGCTTTGTATTGATTTCTGGCTACAGTAATTAGCCCAAGGGAAGACTTCTACCCTCCTACAGACAGACCAGAAACAAGGTCATTCAAGGAATGCTCCTCTGGCACCTGCCTAGCCAGAGGAGCTAAGCAGGTGAATGAAATTTGTTGAAACTATTAAACTAGAACTTCATCATAGAGAGATGGCCACCCAACTTCAGAGGGAAAAGAATATAAAAATGGTAGCTATGACAATTAAAAGAAACTCACTTCAAAAGAAGCGAGGCTGTATAATGTGGGCATTTTTAATCACAAACCTGGCACCTGATGTTTTATTAAAGTCCTGCCCTTCTGGAAGTACAGTCTGTACTTCTTTGATTTATACCCACCTAACACAAGAGTGAGTTTGATGCAGTTGCCTCAATTTAATAGGTTACGTTCTGCCCACCTGACCTGCCCCATCTCTGGCTGAGTTCCCTTTGCTCCACCTCAAGCCCTGTGGTTTCCCAAGGCCACTACATAGGTGTTTCTGCCCAGCTCTCTCGTCTGTTCACCTCCCTGACTGCTTAGGCACCATTTTTGTTGGCAAACCTTTTCAGTTCTTCCATAACTCTCCCCAGTTCTCTGCTCTTGCAGCACCCCCTATACCATTTCCCTTCCTCTTCCTTCCTGCAAAGCCCTCAGTTGTCTGAGGACAAGAACCACTACCACCCATCTTTGTAAGCCAAGTTCCAGGCGTACAAGAGGTGCTGTTACTGTGGCCACACGGACACGATCTGCTGACAAAATGCAGCTCTGTTGTCTCCTTAAATAAAACAAGGAACAGTCTTCACCAAGACACCTTTTTAGAGACTAAACATTGCCACAGAATACACAGCAACCATCCGAGAAACTGTATCAAGCTCCAACACTGCATTTTCTATAGACGGCACATTTCCTTTATCTAGATCACAGGAGTTTCCCTGAAAAACATGTGAATTCTAATCACAATAGTGAAGAATCCTTTTAAATGGAAGCACCCTTGATTAGCAACTTTGATAGTAAAGGATTCTTTAGGCGAAGCAAATATCTATAGAGTTACTTTCATTATAAATCCCCAAATACTCAGACTTGGTTAAGATTAGGGGGAGTTCCCAAGGAGGGCAGAAAGCCTAGAGGTGCAGCCTTTTAGGTTCAACAGCAAGGCTGCTGACAACAAACCTCAGGACAGCCAGGGAACACCAGCTCAGGTATCTGATCTAGCTAAGGGAATGTACCAGGCAGATTCTCATTCTATGCCAAGATGGTATATGCTATTCACTTATGTCAAAAAAAGAGAAAAGAAAGAATTCACCAAAACTAAACACAATATGTACACTCCTCAAAAAGGTAATAGAGTTACAATGCAGTCCAATAATTCAATTCCTAGGTACATGCCCAATAGATATGAAAACACGTGTCCACACAAAACCTTGTACACAAATGCTCACAGCAGCATTATTTGCAGTCCAAAAAGTATGTGCTGTGCTTAGTCACTCAACTCTTTTGCAACCCCATGGACTGTAGCCCACCAGGCTCCTCTGTCCATGGGGATTCTCCAGGCAAACATACTGGAGTGGGTTGCCAGGCCCTTCCCCAGGGGATCTTCCCAACCCAGGGATCAAACCCAGGTCTCCCGCATTGCAGGCAGATTCTTTTATCAGCTGGGCCACCAGGGAAGTCCATCCAAAATGTATAAACACCCCACATGTCTATGAACTGATGGCTGGGGAAAAGTGAAATGAGGAGTGGGTACAAGATTCCTTTTTCAGGGTAATGAAAATGTTCTAAAATTGACTGTAGTGACGGCAGCACAACTCTGTAAATATACTAGAAATTACTGAATTGTGTATTTTACATGAGTGAATTGCATGTTATATGAATTATATTCCAATAAAGCTGCTACAAAACACATACAAAATGTAGTGTGAAGTCACAACACTGTCAAAAGCAGGCGAGATATGACAGAAATAATTCTCCAACTGAAGAACCCTTACTCCTACCTGTGTGTGGCTGCCAGAGGGTCACTTTACCTCTCTGGTCTCAAGTTAATTCTCTGAATGGTGAGAGAGCTGGATTTTAGGATCTCTGAAGCTCCATCTGGCTCTAGCATCATGAGTCTATGGTATAATCCTGAATTACCTGATGAAGACGTCTGTTTTACTACTAGCACTTTTGAGATTCTCCTCAACAATTTCAGCAAATTTGGTTGGTGTCATCTCGTTGGCAGGAGTCTCCATCAAGCGGCGTGCCAGGTTCTGCCCAGAAGCAAAGAGGACGCCTCTCTGCCAGGCCTCCTGGTCCTCGCTGGCAGAAGAAAGCACAAGGTCACCATCAGACAGCCTCTACAGAACACTGACCATAGCCCACAAGGAGGGCTCTTACTGAAGACAAACGAAAAGTGATGGATAGAGGGGCCCAAATTTATTCTTTGTAATCTGAACCAGGGAGGCAGCTATTATGGTTTATAAAGAGCTGGAGAGACTTCCCTGGTGGGTCCAGGGATTGAGACCATGAGTCTCCACTGCAGGGGGTGCAGGTTTGATCCCTGGTCAGGGAACTAAGGCCCGGCATGCTTAATGGCATGGCCAAAAACAAAAATAAACACCAGAAAACACGACCCCCACTGAGCCAAGTGAGAGAAGACCTAGAATCCTCTTCTGTATGAAAAAGGGGTTGGCCTGATGGACCTCTGAAGCGCTAAATCTGCCCCCTAATCTGACAGCAGAAGTGTTTGCAGAAAGGCCTAAGGGACTGCAAAAAATGAGCTCCCCCTGCTCAGTCCTGCTGGAGAACTGCCAGCTTCCTGCCTTCTCCCTGCCTGGCTCGGGACCCTGAACTCTGACCTGCCAGAAATCAGGGTTGGCTTCAACCTGAAAACAAAGGACGTGGGCCAACTTTCCAGGAGCCTGGCTCTTCTTGTGCACCACAGGAATTAACACACGTGGTGTGGGGATAGACAAAACAACACTCGTTGTTTATAGAGTTCACCATGTGCCACACACTTGATGGGTTTTGCCTTTTGATCATAAAAGTCCCACGAGACCTGATTCACAACTCTACTCAACCAAAGAGGAAAATGATTTCTGTCACTTCACTGAAGTGAGAGCCAGCTTCAAAGCCAAGCTGACGGGTCACAGGGCACTCATTTTCACTCACTATATCACAGGTGCCAACAAGACCCCTGTTGTCCCCTGCCACATCTCCTGAGGGTGTCACACTGTCTGCTCCCAAACCCAGAACAGGGCTGGAGTGTAAGTGGGGCTCAAAAAATGTGCCCAAAGCTGAGTCTCCCCACTAGACTAGGAGGGCAGGGACCGGATCCCAGCATCTGCTTCTTTCTGGCCTTTAGCACAGAGCCCGCAGGTGCTAGGTAGATGGAAACGATCTGCATTAAAACCTTCTGGGACCCTTCCGTCATCTTGTTCTATCCCTCCTCAGGGGGCCAACCAGGAATAGTTTCCTAGGAACCAGCAAGCACGGAGAAGGGATCTAGAGAGTCGGAGGGAAATGCACGCAGGAGCAGTCAGGAGCAGAAAAGAGGCAGAGTCATCATACTCCTGAACTAGCTAGGGCCATGAGAGAGCCACAGACAAGCCACGAGGCAGTGCCGGACGCTGAAAGGCAGGCAGCTGTGTCCAGGAGGCTGTGCCTGCAGCACCCAGGGAATGAATGGCCCTGGTCCTCGTTTCGAGCCATCACCTTCCATGGAGCTTGGCTGACACCACCACCTTCCTCTTCTGCTTCAGGTCATCATACTCATAGAGCCCGAGCACCGCTCCTTCCGCAGCCGCCTGGGCATCTCCGCAGGGGTCCACCTCCACGGACGGGATCTCCAGGTCCTGAATCTGTCTGCACCCCGCTTCACAGGGCAGAGGAACCAGAAAACCGGAGTCAGTCAGGGACCCCTCAGAGGGCAGAAGGCAGAGACTTAGGGTGGGGTCCTGAGAAAACATCAAGATTGGGGTTCAAATCCCGGCCCTGACATTGATCTTTCTGAGCTTTCACTTCTTCCCTTTCCGTACAGTGAGGACATGCACACACCTCACACAGTAGTAGGAGGACAGAATGATGGAGAAAATGACTGGTCTACCTCATGTGGTAGTGGGAGGAAAGAATGATGGATTAAATGACTGGTCTCACTCACAAGGAAGTGACCGCTATTACTAGCACCACTTCCGAAACACTAGGGTTCCCTGAGGAAGCCTCCCGGTCACTAGAAGCTGCCAGATTAAAAAGGAGAGCAGTGATGACACTGGGATTACATCCAAGGAACTGAGCAAAGTCCATTATTAACACAGCGTTGATTACGATTGGGCCAGCAAAATCCCCCAGATTAGTTACGAAACAGTCACCCAACATGAACTTTGAAAGTAAATTTAACAAGCACACATGATACATGTGGGGTCACAGCACAATCCAGCTAATGAGCCCCGCCTCAGTGGTGTTCAAAGCTTCTTTAACCACAGTCTCCTCATCCTGCCACTCAGCTCTGACAGGACCCAAAGGCACCTACTCCAACTCTTCAAACTGTCCATGTGACAAACTGGGACAGGCACACACCTCTGTAACTAGAGATAAATAAGCACCTTGTACTTTGCACCCATTTTCTCTGATTTTTAAATAGTTATGACTCCATGTGATTTAAAAGTGGGGCAACACCACGGATACATTACAAAAAAAGAAAAAAAACAATCTACCCACCAGGACTTTCTGGCAAAAAAGAGTTCTAAGGCCAATACTGCAAGAGGGAACAAATGGTACTGAAACCCCAGACACAAGCTAAAGAAATGTAAAAATAAAATTCCATAACCTAACCTTCTATAACTAAGGCCAAGCATGCTGGGTAAGGAAAACTGAGTATTTGTTTAGAGTTATTTGTATGAATGTGGGAAGGATAATGATGGTAAGAGGACAAAAAGAGCTGAGATTGATAATCTTACAGAGTGACCCTTAGGAATCTTTATCAACAGTAAACTTAAAAGTTAAAGAACCTGCAACAGCGGCTCTGATGTTTTCTTTCCCTTCATGCCAGTTCTCCTGTTCATCGATTCCAGCCGTCTTTTTGCCGAGGCCAACCACCACCACACTGGGAAAGTCCTGTTCCAAAAAATACAAAAAGTCAGCCACTTTAATCTTTAAAGCCTCCATTTCTAGCACAAAATGGTATATGACCTTTCACACAACCACCTTAACCTCCCCACAGGACAAAACTCACCAAGAAATTTGGTTGTTTTAATTTTTTTAAGCCCTGACATCTTGGTAAAGTTTTACAACTGTGAGTTGGAAAGGCTGAGTGACAACAACCCTGCAAATGTCTGCTTCTATAAGACAGGGCTACTGAACCAAGAAAGCCTACAGACTGAGGAATATGAGATGCAGTACTTTTCGACAGCAGTTTGCCTCTTTACAATTTAACTAATGCTTGTGGCTTAATACTGGGATAAAACTAATTCATAATCCCACACACAATTTTCTGTATGATGGTACAGCCAAAGTACTAGGCACATATAGGTGTTCACTGAGGGTTTGCCAGATAAACCTTATTTTCATCTCATACCTCATGTAGACCATAAAAGGTTCGGGTTTTGCCTGCCTTCAGGGGTGGTCCAGATCTGAAACAAAAAGAAATAGTTGTGTTGAAAATTATAGTTTGCTCTGTCCTCTTGTGAAGTGACATAAACCAACTGTATTATTACAGTGGTCTGATGCTTCTGCAAATTTGCTACTTATGTTATCAAAAGCAGAACTCTCTCAGAAATCTCTCAAGATTTCTCAGATGCAGCACTTCTAATTCTAGCTCAAGAACTTCCAGATTAGATTTAATGCACTTATTTTAAAACAATGATAGAAAGCAGTGCCATGGGTGGGTAATGCAGAGAAGACTGACCACTGGATGGAGGCTGACCTCAATCTTAAATCTAATAAAAGATGTACGGCACCAACCTAAGTGGCTGACTTGACTGCACTGTATTTAGCTTGGAGGATTTTTGTGATTTATCTACAGATGGGATACCAGGCAATTTCCAAACAAAGCAGCTGGCAATACACAATTATAGCCTGAGAACTGGATGCAATGGTACCATGCAGTCAGGAAGGCCAGGCTGTTCTGTACTTGTACAGGTTAGCTTTGGGATTAATGAATTAATCAAAGCACTTCAGGGAGCTGTCGAAGGGTAAAGGATTGGTAATTGACAGGGGATGCAAATTCTGTCATCCAATAGTTAAAACAATTATTCTAATTATTAGGCTATATCTATCAGACACTAATAGGTTATCTGTAATTCAAATAATATGCAGTTGCAATGGCCTATGTTGACAACTGTTTCTGTTAAATTGCGGCCCATAGCTGAGAAGGAGTTGAAATGCAAATCTTTTCCTTCCTTCCCCATTCCCTGACTATACCAAGAGTGGTTAGACTCTCAGGCCCCCACCAGATTTACTGAACTGGAATGTGCATTCCAACTACACCCCCAGGCAATTCACGAGTCCTTTAAGATCTGAGAAGCCCTTGAAATTCAAAGCTTACGATGCAGCCTCCTGAGGCTATCTGATCTAGCCCAGAACAGGCTGTTCCCCGCAAGTGAAGAAGAGTTTAAAGAGGTAAGAGACATTGGTAGGAAGCAGGTGGGAGGTAGGGTGGGGAGAAATGAACTGAAGCCAGGAGGGTAGACTGAGGAAATCTGGTACTTTCCAGATCCTTCTGGGTCAGCCTCTCGCAATACCCTGGTGATTTGGTTGAAGTAGCCTGATTTCCCAGAACTGTGAACCACAAAGTACCAATATGCAGTCCACAGACACTTTCACTTTCACCAAGAACATCCTGGCCAGTGTATTTCTGTGCATTTTCCTCCACCAGCAAAGAAAAGACATTCTCTTTCACTTTCAGGCATTTAAAAAACTGAAATCCAAAGGTGAATACTTACATGTTCAAAATTTCTCTTAGCTTTCCAGACACCAATTTATTAAAATTCTCTCCTGCACTTGTAAACTGAGGCTCATCTTCTTCTTTTTCTTTGCTATAGATTCCTAAAACAAGGCCCTGAGAAAAAGAGAAAAAAGGTGTATATAAGTAGAGTAGATCCCAGAGAGGGACTCAAGGAATCCCAAATTCCAGGAAAAGCTTATCATTTCAACCAAACCGTGTCCCCCTCAAGGACAAAAGAACAAGGCCAAAAAAGCAGCAGGTGCTGAGCAGTCAACTATACTCATATCCTGCCTATGTGCTTCAAACTCCTGCTAATACAAGAGCCAAATTACTACCTGTCCTGGTCTTAATGGTCCCTCTCAAGAGCTTTCACAACACAGAGGACTTTTCCTTCATTTTCAAATAAAGAGGAGTAGAAAGGTATTTTAAGAAAACAATTCCCTTTTGTAACCAAGTCTGAACTGAAGGGATTCAGAACATGCCACCCTAAAATATGGCAGTCTGGCATATTGATTACTTTGAGATGCAGGCAGCTAAGAAACAGCAGACGCAGAAATGGCTCTCTGATCTCTCCCCCTTTCTAACCAAAAGCTGGTCATAAAATTTCCTATGAGAAAGTTTCTTTCCTTGTACCAGCAAGAGAACATTCTTATCATCAGAGACTGACGATAAGATTTGGGAGTCAATACCAAAATGGACCTGTACAAACAAACCTACTAAAAT
>SJYQ01000494.1:230549-251263 GCA_006410935.1 Redunca redunca | reverse complement strand
GGTGGGGGAAGCCTTGGGGGAGGGTTGGTGTGGAAACCAGTCTTGTCTCCATTTGCACATTCATTTAAATATTCCTGATCCATAAATGTGTCTGTCCTCGGAATTTTCACTTGAACCAGTTATACCAATTGTTTCCTCCATAAATTAAAGAAAATCTTTAACATGTATTCATTTTTATATGTGTATAAGTCACGATTTTAACTATTTTTGAAAATTATCTTTTAACAGCAGGTAAATTGGCCAGAGGCATGAATTTTTGCTGGAACTTGCCAGATAACTCCATTTGGAAATGGATCACAGAATCAGCTAGATACAGCTTGTGAAAGTGGCAGAATATACACCACTAGCCTGTTTGGGGCCCTCACACTTCCCACTTGCTTAGGAAGAAAGAGGCTGTGAAAGTGATGGGGAGTTTAATTATAAATGCTGACTCTCAAGTAACAGTGGGTCACTGGAGAAGAAAGTAGATGGAAGAAAGTCCAGTGGGATCTTGAGATGACAATGCAGACTCCCACAGCTGAACAGCAGGAGTCTGAAGGTTTCCCTAAAGAAGCCATCACAGAGGGAACAAGCAGAGGGAAAGGACAGAGCCTGTGGAAGACACCATCCATCAGGAGATGCAAGAACCCTGCTGATGGTAAGTCGCTTCAGTCGTGTCCGACTCTGTGTGACCCCATAGACGGCAGCCCACCAGGCTCCCCCGTCCCTGGGATTCTCCAGGCAAGAACACTGGAGTGGGTTCCCATTTCCTTCTCCAATGCATGAAAGTGAAAAGTGAAAGTGAAGTCGCTCAGTCCTGTCCGACCCTCAAACCCCATTTACTGCAGCCTACCAGGCTCCTCCGTCCATGGGAGTTTCCAGGCAAGAGTACTGGAGTGGGGTGCCACTGAACCCTAGACAGAGGAAAAAGTAGGAAGTGTTTAGGGAGAGGCAAGAAGAGATTCACCATATCAACATTCATGAGTAACAGTCATTCAGCACCTCCCCATCCAGAGTGTAGTCTGAAATACTGGAAGCAGGAAACATGCCTGAGGACCATTGATACACATGCTTCAGCAAAACAAAGGAGGCTGAGACAGAAAAATATTTCCACATATGGTAATAAGTTAAGCACAAACCCATGTGGAATCTTTGTCTCTCTAGAGAAGTGTTCTAAGCGCATGGCCCATTCTTACGTGGTGAAGCTTCGAAAAACTGCATGTCCAAGATTACCTTTTGCAACATTTAGTGCAGAGTTTTCATCCTCAGGGTCATCTGCTGCTGGTATGTCAGCTATCAGCTCTCCCTTCCAGTTAAGAGAAAAGGTAAAGACAAAGGGCAAACCACCCACTTCCAGCTGAGTCATTCTGTTTAAAGAATGCTTGGGAAGCTCCCCACCCAACAGGTTTTGCTTAATTCCAATGGCCATGCCTATATAAGAAGGGCTGCTACCTAGGATAAGATCTGAGTTCTAAAACTAACAAAGAAAGGGAGCCTGGACACTGTTTACATACATCTGCCCACATAGTAATTGCTGTCCCTCAGATCCCAGTTCAGACTTTGATTTCTCAGAAGACTTTTTTTTTTTTTTTTTGTCAATGAGGCATATAAGATCTTAGTTCCCTGACCAGGAATGGAATCCATGACCCCTGCAGTGGAAGCATGGAGTCCTAACCACTAGACCATCAGCCAAGTCCCAAAAGACAGTCTTTCTTGATGCCTCTGCTTAGATCAGGTTCCCTT
The DNA here is from genome assembly GCA_006410935.1 of Redunca redunca. Lineage (NCBI taxonomy): Eukaryota > Metazoa > Chordata > Mammalia > Artiodactyla > Bovidae > Redunca > Redunca redunca. The sequence continues at coordinate 249,541 of SJYQ01000494.1, read as the reverse complement.
GGTCTATGCTCTTTAACACTAGAAAAGATAAATTTTTTCCTCTATTTTTTTAGGATCTATGTTCTGCTGTTCGGTCACTAAGTCATGTCCAACTCTTTGGGACCCCATGGACTGTGGCACACCAGTCTCCATGGGATTCTTCAGGCAAGAGTACTGGAGTGGGTTGCCATTTCCTTGTTTAGAGGATCTTCCTAGACCAGGGATTGAACCCACATACCCTGCAAGGCAGGCAGATTCTTTACCACTACACCACAAGGGAAACCCTTAGGGTCTCTGGCTAGACCTAAAACAAGCTGACATGACTAACAGGAGGAAAGCATACAAATTTTATTTTGTCGTTATTTACATGTGATGGAACCTTCACAAGAAAAGTGAAGACCCAAAGAAGTAGGGCTGAGCGCTTATATACTTGTTTATGTTGCTGAAGTCAGTGCAACTGCATTGTGTATTACATGTGTTGAGTAAATTCATTGTCATGTACAAATCTAAGTTAAGTGCCCTAAAATCATATATGTGAAATTTATGTTTTAATAGTCCTATAAGACACATTTCAGTTGGAAGGAATCTCACAGGGAAAGATCACTGACAAAGTTATTTTCTGAATAAGATGATAATAGCTACTACATATTAAGAATCTTCTATGAGCAGAGAGGCTGAATCTATGCTTAATATAAGTTTTTTTTAACACTGATCTTATTTCCCATCTCCTTGTCTTTTTGTTCTATGAATTTCTTCTCTCAAATATTTTAATATTTGATTTTAAATATTCAAGAGCTCTATCATTTCTCATTCTTGCAGTATCTACTAATATTTTCTTTAAACATTACACTTTATCTGAGGGCTTCCCTGATAGCTCAGTTGGTAAAGAATCTACCTATAATGTGCTGCTGCTGCTAAGTTGCTTCAGTCGTGTCCGACTCTGTGCGGTAGACTCTGATTCAATTCCTGAGTCAGGAAGATCCCCTGGAGAAGGCATAGGCTACTCATTCCAGTATTCTTGGGCTTCCCCGTGGCTCAGCTGGTAGAGAATCTGCCTGCGGTGTGGGAGACCTGGGTTCAGTTGTTTGCTTCTGCTCTCTGAATGGTCTCTATTTCCTCTGAGTTCCTATTTCTTCTTTGTTTTGGTCTTTGACTTAATGTTTGTGCACTTCCTCAAGAGCATGGTGATCTTTCAGTCAGTTCAGTTCAGTCGCTCAGTCGTGTCCGACTCTTTGCGACCCCATGAATCACAGCGCGCCAGGCCTCCCTGTTCATCACTATCTCCCAGAATTCACTCAGACTCACGTCCATCGAGTCCATGATGCCATCCCGCCACCTCATCCTCTGTCGTCCCCTTCTCCTCCTGCCCCCAATCCCTCCCAGCATCAGAGTCTTTTCCAGTGAGTCAACTCTTCATATGAGGTGGCCAAAGGACTGGAGTTTCAGCTTTAGCATCATTCCTTCCAAAGGAATCCCAGGGTTGATCTCCTTCAGAATGGACTGGTTGGATCTCCTTGCAGTCCAAGGGACTCTCAAGAGTCTTCTCCAACACCACAGTTCAAAAGCATCAATTCTTGGCTGTTGTAAACAGTGCTGCAATGAACATTAGTGTGTACATATCCTTTTGGATCATGTTTTTCCCTGGATATACACCCAGGAGTGGGGAAAATCCAGTTTTCTGCTCAGTTGGAGAATATGCATTTATGTGGAGGAGGATGAATATAATATGTAAAGATCTATTGAGATATTACTTAAGAATTCATGTTATATATATATTCTCTTATATTATATTCTCTTCATTTCTGTGTAATGTGGTCTTATGGTTGCTCTGTCAGTTAAGAGTTAAGAGGATGGTTCTCGATGTAACTGTATCACAGACTGAATAATATTTATTACTCCTCAGGCCACATATACAGTCTTGAGAAAATCCAGTGCTTATGAGACCGAGAAGGAGTAGCCTGAGAGGAAGGAGATAAAGATACTGATTAGATGATGAGAGTGGTCAGCAGGTCAAATGCTGCTAAAAGGTCACTCGGTAAGAATAAGGACTGAGAAGAGCCCAGTGGATCATGCAAAGTGGAGGTGATAATTTACCCTGGCCAGAACAGTTTCAAAATTCTTCTATCCTCAGCAATTCCTGTGAAAGTGTAGGTTAGATCATATCAGACTGTTCAAAACTCACCAAGGTCTTCACGATCTCTTACCTTACAGACAACAGTGTTGAACAAGTGGTTGGTCTCTCTACTTCCAGCCAGTTTTCTCCTGGGCCTCATCTCCTTCAACTTTCTCTACTCTATCAGACTTGCCTCCTTGCTCTTTCTTGATAAATCCAGGATCGCTTTTGCTGTTCAGGATAGGCCTTTGCATTAGTTGTTTGCTTTTCCAGGAATGATGCTCCCAGACTTCTTCCAAACTCACTCCCTTGCTTCCTTCAGGTCTTTGCTCAAAAGTTGCCTTTTTTGAGGCCTTACTCAACACTCTATTTAAATTACATTTGTTTCCACTCAAGCACTATCCCTCTTCCCAACTTTGTTTTTCTCCATAACATTTATCACTATTGAAGGTACTGTTTTACTCACTTTATTTAGTGTCTGTCTCCTCCACCTTCCCTCAAACATGAGCTAGATGAGGGAAGAGATTTTTTTCATTCACATGTCCCAAGAACTTAGAACAGTACATACAACATAATACGCACTTAAATATTTGATGAATAAATTAGTGAATCGAGTAATGGTGCCAAAAAAAGGTAGATATGGAGAATATAATTTAAAGAAAATGTCTTCAATAAATTTGGCTGTAAAGAAGTGGAGAAAGATATTGTTGTACTTGAAGGGGAACATGGAATTTAGGGAAGCGCATATGTTTTTTATTTGTTTACACTGATTTTTTTCTTTGGAAAAAATACTGATTCATGGAAGATTGGAAGGAAAGTACAGAAAGGTTCCATTTACCTCTTCACCCAGTTTCACCAATTGTTTTACTTCTCCAGCTGGGTAACTATAGTACAATATCGAAACAAGGGAGATGACATTGGTATATTGTGCATATAAGTCTATGTTACTTTATCATATGCATATTTGTGTAACCACTACTGCACTCAAGATACAAAACTATTTCAGAACCACAAAAATTTCCCTCATGCCACCCCTCCCACATCCCTAGCTCTTGACAAGCATGACTTTGTTCTCCATCTGTGAAATTTTGTCATTTCTAGAACATCATATAAGTGAAATCATATAGTATTAATACTTGACTTTTTAAGATTGTTTTCTCTCATTTATCCTATTCTGTTGAGATTCATCCACAGTTTGCTTACCAATAGTTCACTCCTTTTTGTTACTGAATAGTATTCCATGGTATGGATATACCATGGGAGTTTTTAGCCATTCACCTGTTGAAGGATATTTTCATTGTTTCCAGTTTTTGTCTGTTCCAAATAAAACTGTTATGAACATTCGTGTATGGGTTTTTATATGAACATAAGTTTCATTTCTCTGGAATAAATGCCCAGGAGTATGATTGCTGGGTTTTTGACACATTATATGATACATGAAATTAAAAGATGCTTTCTCCTTGAAAGAAAAGCTATGACAAACCTAGACAGTATATTAATAAGCAGAGACATCACTTTGTTAACAAAGGTCCGTGTAGTCAAAGCTATGGTTTTTCTGGCAATCATGTATGGGTGTGAGAGTTGGACCATAAAGAAGGCTGAGTGCCAAAGAATTGATGCTTTTGAACTGTTGTGCTGGAGAAGACTCTTGGGAGTCCTGTGGACTGCAAGATCAAACCAGTCAATCCTAAAGGAAATCAACCCTGAATATTCATTGGAAGGACTAATGCTGAAGCTGAAGCTCCAGTACTTTGGCCACCTGAAGGGATGAGCCAACTCATTGGAAAAGACCCTGATGCTGGGAAAGACTGAGGGCAGGAGGAGAAGGGGGATGAAATGGTTGGATGACATCAATGATTCAATGGACATGAGTCTGAACAAACTCTGGGAGATAGTGAGGGGCAGGATGCCTGATGTGCTGCAGTCCATGGAGTCACAAAGAGACACGACTTAGTGATTAACAACAATGATACATGTATATTTTGTTTTTTAAGAAATGTCAAGGTATTTTCCAGAGAAGCTGTACTGTTTTAAATTCTTCACATCTTTTCTCAAAGGGTGGGGCAATGTAAAGTCTTTTTAGGTTTTCTTGGGGAGGAACCAGGCTCCAGGAAGGGGAAAGATGCAGAGGACAGAGCCAAGTCCAGAGGAAGCAAGTGAAAATGGAGCAAGGTAAAGAGATGCTCCTTCCACTGGAGGGTGTGACCTAGTTACCTGAAGAAGAAGGTGTGAGGTCAGATGCAGGTGGCTTTATGGGTTTGATGGCTGGAACTTAATGATATCTCTTCTCTTGACTAAACAGTGAATGAAGGCTGGGATGAGAGTGAAGTGCTTTGACATCAAAGGGCTTCGTGGTCACACAAGTTTGGGAAATGCTTATTAATGTGTCACACCCTAGTTATTAGCACATTGAAAGTTTAGAAAAACCCTAGGGTAGAAGAGACCAGTCACACTCTGTGGCATGAACATAGGAATTTATGTGGTAAAGGATTGATTTTCTTTCCACATATATTTCTAAACCCTCCTCTAATTTTGCCCAACCTGACCCCCAAAGAACAACTGTCTTCACATCACTTTGGAAAAGTCTGGAATAGAATATAGCTACGATGGGACGTTGCATGTATCCCACACAATACATGGAGTTTCACCCTCTCCACTAGAGGGATAATCCAAATTTAAATATTTGTGGGATCAGAATATCATGATCAGAGTTTTAGTAAAGTCTTCTAATGTGTAAACAGTATTCTAGTATAATTTTTATGCACTGATTATGCCAATATGATATTTTAAAATGAGTTAACATTCTTAGATGAACACTTGATTTATTATAAAAGTAGAACTGTGAAACAATGGAGACAGTATAGTCTTTTTAATAAACAAAGTCTTGATTTTAATAAACTGGATATCTGTATGGGAAAAAGTTTTGACATATACCTTATGTCAAACACAAAAATCATTTCTAAGTAAATTTGAGAGGTTAAACAATAGAACTTGTGGGAGATAACATAGGAGACTATTTCATGAATTTGATGGTAGGCAAAGATTTCTTAGAGTACAAAGAGCTCTAACAATAAAGGAAATGGTTGATTAATTCAATTACAGTAAAATTAAGAAATCCTGTTAAACAAAAGAACATTAAGAGAATGAAAAGGCAAACCATAGTATAGAAAAAGGCATTTCCTATCCGTGTAATCAGCAAAGGATTTGTATCTAGAATAAATACTGTTTTATAAACCAGTTGTAGACAGTGCAAAATAAAAACGACTCTAGAACCAGACTGCCTGTAGCTACTTCCTCATGTGACTTCAGACATGCATTCAATGCTTTTCTGCCTTCCATTTCCTCACTAACTGGGAGTAAGAGTATACCCATCTACAGTTGTTTTGGGAGTTAAATTAATCAATATAGATAAAGCACTTTGAGAAAAGTTTTGCACATTAAAAGAACCCAACTGAGGTTAGCGATTATCAGGTGTCCTATGTGTTTTCAAATAAAGGTGCAGAGAATTTAGAATCTAATGTGCTTTCATTATTAGAGTGAGTGTCACTGATGTACCTGACATGCTGAGCCATCACATTTCTTATTACACAGCAGCAGTGTGTGTGTGCATGTACACACAAGTGAGGTGTAATGCCATTAAATGTCACCCAGCCCTTCCATAGTAAGTGGGAGGCATTCTGGCTTAACCACCAAGCACCTGAGATGAACTTGGTTGTGTTCTCCTTCACCTAATAACTGTGACAACTTTATAATATCCCTAAATAAAATCACAGCATTAACTGCTAATTGTGCAACTCACTGCTTCTACCAGTATTACGTTTGGACAGTTTCCTTAGATATTCATACATAATTACTGGAGAATATAAAATGTCTTACATTTCAGGCCTAACCTTACCTTGTGAAGAGTTTACATTTATATAGATGTTTCTCTGTCTTAAATAAAATGCTTTCCTCAATTTTATCATTTCCAAATGGGTGGTACTGTGAGTCACTGGTCTCTCTGGGTGATAGGGAGTCAATTTCAAGACACCTCCTGCCAGAGAAACATTTTTGTTGGCTCTGATTCACTAGGCAATTTTTCAGAGTTGTGCCCTAGCTCACCTGGGTTTCATTGGCATCAGAAGCGCTTATAAAGCCAGCACATCTCTGGAACTGTTCTAATTAACCCATCATCACTCCTTGGAGGGTGGTCTTGATACTGACCAGGGTTCTTGGCCTTCCCCAATCAATAGAATGCCATGGACAGAGGAGCCTGGTGGGCTACAGTCCATGGGGTCACACAGAGTCAGATACGACTGAGTAACTACCATTTTCACTTCAATAAAAGAAATTGACTAGAGGCCAGAAAAGAAATTCAGTCAAGGTTTTAAGGGGGTCCCTGCTGTCCCAGGAGGGAGCAAAAAGAAGGAACAAGGGACATGCTCATTCCCTGGGGGCCATGGTGGGGGTGAGCTTGTTCTTTATATGGGGTGAGGGTAGGGGTATGTCCAGGAGTTGGGCTGGAGGGATGGCTTAAGTGGTTTGCCACCCCTTAGATGGCGTTGTGTGCAGGGGGCATGTAAAGTACCCTGATTTTGCTCCTGGCTCTTCAGAAGTGGTGGTTGGGTATTGTATCTTTCTGTCTATAATTTGCCCCAACTGTTTAGGCACACAATTATTTTAGTCCTTATAGTTTCTTTGTATTTTGTTACTGGAGGAGAGATTTGTCCAGGTGCAAGCATCGCAGCCAAGGGTCCCAGGCCCCAGTCTGTCTCAGTCTGTGTATGAATATGAAGTGATCATTAACAACCAGGCCCACCATTCTCAAAGTGTGATTGTGGTTCATGTTTGGAAAATTCACCTGAGGTACTTGTTAAAAACATAGATTTCCAAGTCCCATCCTAGACCCTCAGAATCAGAGCCTTTGGGAATATCAATCAAAAGTTTACATTTAAAAAAAAAACTGTCTAAGTGAGTCTAAAATTTGAGAACTATCAAAATATATTTCACCGAGTCCCATAGAATCTTGTTCTAAAATTAGAAATTTAACACCCAACAACTTGAGTAAGATACAGCAAAATACAAGTTGTGAAAATGGAGGCTGGTTGAATCCAGGTAAGGATTAATTCAACGAAGAAAGGATGTGTGAACAGGGTGGAGGATGCCCAGAACACTGTGAGCCCTGCACTTGTAGTCATGATTTTCTTGGAGCTGAGTGAGTGTTTTACCTTTTTTTCTCAGAAGTGAGTTACTAAAAACAAAAAAAGATTTATTTAATTGTTATCAATTCAAACAAAGAATAAAAATATAACTTTCTATATCTCAAGCACTATTTAAGATCTGAGTACTCTTATCTTTTGGCAATGTTTGATAAATATATAGATTCAGGTAACTCTGTGCTTACATCTGAAGCCCCAGGCTGAAGGTCCTTCTAAGCTTATTAGTTAGCAAGTCTATCTTGGTCATGGGCTTCCCTGATACCTCAGTTAGTAAAGAATCTGCCTGCAATGAGGGAGACCTGGATTCGATCCTGTTTTGGGAAGATCCCCTGGAGAAGGGAAAGGCTACCCACTCCAGTATTCTGGCCTGGAGAATTCAGTCCATTCAGAATTCAGAATACAGTCCATGGGGTCGCAAAGAGTCAGACATGATTGAACGACTTTCACTTCACTTCACCTTGGTAATGCTTTTTGCCATTCATTCACCACTCACTCATCTAACTATGGGTTAGGTGCTCTAGAAGACCTAACTTCAAATACATAGAATTACTGGGGCTGGGAACATAAATGTAAAATGCAGTATGTGATTCAATGGTTCTTGGGTGAGACCCAAAATTCTGCATTTGTGAAGAAAGCTGAACGCCGAAGAATTGATGTCTTTGAACTGTGGTGTTGGAGAAGACTCTTGAGAGTCCCTTGGGCTGCAAGGAGATCCAACCAGTCCATCCTAAAAGAGATCAGCCCTGGGATTTCTTTGGAAGGAATGATGCTAAAGCTGAAACTCCAGTACTTTGGCCACCTCATGCGAAGAGCTGGCTCATTGGAAAAGACTGATGCTGGGAGGGATTGGGGGCAGGCGGAGAAGGGAATGACCGAGGATGAGATGGCTGGATGGCATCACTGACGCCATGGACGTGAGTTTGAGTGAACTCCGGGAGTTGGTGATGGACAGGGAGGCCTGGCATGATGCGATTCATGGGGTCGCTAAGAGTCGGACATGACTGAGCGACTGAACTGAACTGAACTGAACATGTTCTTAGTGATGCTGATGATGCTGGTCCGCAGATAACATTGATAACAGCACTGCCTGTTTAGGAAGCCCTGATTTCTTTTTGGCCTCCAGAAAGAGTTTTCTAGACTCTCTGGTCCCTGGATATATCTGACCTGTACTACTGGTAGAGGCAGGTGAAGATTCCACACTGGCAATGCAGTATTGGACTTTGTTCTCAGAAGTTCCTGACATGAATGCTGTGTTGGCTGCTTGTGAATGATAAAGATCCTATCTTATACTTCCCTGGTGGCTCAGACGGTAGAGTGTCTGTCTACAATGTGAGAGACCTGGGTTCGATCCCTGGGTTGGGAAGATTCCCTGGAGAAGGAAATGGCAACCCACTCCAGTACTCTTGCCTTGAAAATCCCATGGACGGAGGGGCTTAGTGCAGGCTACTATCCATGGGGTCGCAAAGAGTCAGGCACAACTGAGCAACTTCACTTTCATACTTAATCCAGGTCTCAACTATGAATCTCTCCAACCAGATAGTTCTTTCTCTGGGAGAATAAATTTGGAATTCTGGGCTGTCTGCCCCCATACATCTCCTGAACTGTTGATAACAACCATGACTACCTTTAAACATCTTTTAAATCTTCAATAGCTCAGTGGTGTCTGAAACCCATAGTAGTTGCTTTTCTTTATTTTCCATTTTGTTAAAAAATTATAATTGACAGTATCATAGTGGCCCTTCTCTTTCCTCAGTGAGTCTGGTTAAAGATTTGTTAGTTTTGCCAATCTTTTCAAAGAGCCAATTCTTAGATTCATTGCTCTTTTAAAGAAATGTTTTTAAAGTTTCAATTTTATCTTCTTGGAGAATAATCTTCCTTTGTAATATAAGTGACAGGCCTGAGAAATGCTGTGAGGTGCATTTTCTTTTTTATTGTGAGGGTCTTTAGTGAATAAGAACTCTCATTTCTTTGTTCAACAGTCTGTTCATCTTTATATACTTCCAGAGACAAATTGTTCTCAGTAGTTGAGTAGCTTCAAATAAACTTTTTTCTCTAATAAAATATCACAGACCTAAGTGTATTATTAAAGTTGTCAATGTGTCAACTGTATACCTTTCACAATTTTCCCAATTGCAAAATGATTTTTTTGAAAAGCAGTTTAATTCCAATTTGGTTTCTGCAATTTGGATTAATTAAAATTCTTTACCATTCAGACACTATGTTTTCTGTGGCCTCCACAAGTTGATTCTAAACTATCAGCTAGGAAACAGAACAAACATTCACATGTGTGCACACACACATTCACACACACACACACACACTCAGGAATCCATTTTCTTCTTCTTCTCTTTTTCCACCAATAAATTCTGATTTGGTAATTTTGACTATCAGCCAGGTTTGGAAACTATTGAGACAGTTTCTTTTCCATCTATATACCTAATTTATCCATCCATTATCCTCCTTTCCTTACTCTAAAAAAGATTTAAGGTACTGTCTTAATTAAATATAGTCACTTAGGAAAGTAACCATTTAAGAAAATAGATAAAAAGATCAATAATGTAATAGTTAATCTTTATCTTCTTTCTCATAGTTTTATGTTTGCCAAATTTTCTTGCCATGTATTAGTATAATTATAATTTTTAAAAAGACTGAATTTTTTATGGATTAAAGAAGTTGATGGATATTAAAAAAAAAAAAAGTTGATGGAGTTACTTATGAGGGTTGCCCTACTTATGTGCTATTTCATACTTAGTGAGTTATCAGTTAACCAAGTATTTTTATTTTTAGGACTGTCTGTTCTCCCAGAGGACTAGAAAGGAAAACTTTCACACCTATTACTTTATAGATTCCTGGTGAGATGGAAGACCTCTGAAATTCTATCAGTTTCTGTTCTTTGGGGTTCTGCAACAGCCTCTGGAGGAATGATGCATATTATCTTTATAGCCAACAATGTTATATAAAACATTAAAAGGGCTTTCCTTCTTTGATTGGAATTTGAAATTGTAATCTAGCATGTTAGAATCTGTGTTAGAAGAATCATTTAAGGCTCCCTGCCCAATCAGCAGTAACACCCCAAGTATGTCAGTCACTTAGTAGTATTCAACTCTTTGCAACCCCATGGACTGTAGCCCCCCATGCTCCCCTGTCCTTGGAATTCTCCAGGCAAAAATATTAGAGTGGGTAGCCATTTCCTCCTTCAGGGGATCTTCCCAACCCAGGGATGGAACTCAGGTCTCCAGAATTGCAGGCAGATTCTTTACTGTCTGAGGCACCCCAGAAGCCCAAGAGTGAGATTTATTTGTTGCAGTGGATTGCTTCCCTCTAATGGTGAAAAGTAGTCATATCACTTCATTTCTAGTGTTTAGGTTCTTGGTCTCAAATAGTTTACAAATTATTTCACACCATGGTTTGCTTTGATTACGATTATTACAATCTATGCTTTTGTGATAATATCACATGATATTGATGCCAAAACCATTAGCTCATGATTTTAACAATCAAAGCAATAACATCTAAGAAGTTGTAGCTCGTTACTTCTCTGATTTCTTTCTGACTCACTAAATGTTTCAAATGAAACAACTTATTTCTGATTTATAATACTTCTATTATTAAAATATTGCAGAAATGCATGTAATTGTTACATCAGCCGTAATCACTAGATAGCATTATATATCAGTATGATTAAGTTTTTAGAAACACATATTTCCATCATGTGGTTATAGCCTTTGGTGATAAGCAGAACAAAACAAAAGAAGGATTTGGACAGCTTACCACCAGATCCAGGATTTGATAAATAATTCACGCCTACAAAACACTTTGTCATTTTGAGGCAAATTGCTCTTAGGAAGCTCAGTAAACTTTACTAAGTGAACTCAGTAAAGTTTCTAAGTCATCCTTTGATGTTCCTTTCATTTGAACTCAACAACTTTCCAAGGTAAAAGGCAAAGCATTATTATCCCATCTTTTCTTTATTTTTGTTTCTTTAAAGGTTGAGGAAATAAGCTCCGAGAGCACACAAGATATCAGTTTCAGAAATGGGTCAAGAATCCTGGTTCCCACTCTGTGAAATGTTTCAGACTCAATATTCAATGTTCAACTGTGCATTTTCCACTTATGGACTCTCAGATGCAACTCAGCCTGAATGGCTCCTTCTTCAGGATCTCTGTCACATTTGAGAGCCCTTGCCCCAACTAAGGGGCTTCCCTCATAGCTCAGTTGGTAAAGAATCTGCCTGCAGTGCAGGAGACCCAGGTTCGATTCTTATGTCGGGAAGATCCCCTGGAGAAGGAAATGGCAACCCACTCCAGTATTCTTGCCTGGAGAATCCCATGGACAGAGGAGCCGGGCAGGCTATAGTCCATGGGGTCACAAGAGTCGGACACGACTGAGTGACTAAGCCCCGACTAAAGGGGATGAAAGAGGATGAGATGGTTGGATGGCATCACCGACGTGATGGACATGAGTTTGGGTAGGTTCCGGAAGTTGGTGATGGACAGAGAAGCCTGGCATGCTGCAGTCCCTGGGGTCGCAAAGAGTCAGACACGACTGAGTGACTGAACTGAACTGTCCCCACGAATCTCATCAAATGAGAAATCTAGCAGGCCTTCTAGCCTTCTTCCTTCTCTGTCCCCACTTGTCATCAACAAGTCTTGCTGAGTTTTCTGACCATCGTCCACATCCCATTAGCCCTTTGTATTACTGTCCTAGAGTTGCCATGGCAAAGCTCCACAGACTGCTTGGCTTAGACACCAGAAATCTATTTCTCACAGTTCTAGAGGCTAGAAGTCTGAGATCAATGTGTCATCAGGGTCAGTTTCTTCTCATTGGCTTGTGGACCACTATCTTCTTTCTGTTTCTCCACTTGCTCTTCCCTCTGTCTGTCTCTGTCTTCCCTCTAATCTCTTCTTTTAAGGACATCAGGTATATTGGATTAGTGAATGTGTATGTGCTAAGTAAGTCACGTCAGCCATGTCAGACTCTTTGTGACTGTATGGACTGTAGCCTGCCAGGCTCCTCTGGCTGTGGGATTCTCCAGGCAAAAATACTGGAATGCCAGGCCCTCCTCCAGGGTATCTTCCTGACCCAGGAATCAAACCCGTGTCTCCTGCATTGCGGGCACCTGGGAAGCCCAGTGAAGGTTAGGGGCTACCCTAATGACCTCATTTTAACTTAATCACCTCCTTAAAGACCCGTTTCCATGTGCAATCACATTCTAAGATCCTGAGGGTCAGGACTTCAACCTAAGAAATGTGGGAGGGGGGCACAATTCAGCCCCTAACAACCCTGTTACTCTTCTGAACTGGATGAGGGATGCCTCCCTTCAGCCCTACACTGTACAACACATTCCCACCTGGATGCTCTGCTCCAGTTCACCTTCCACAGAGATCAATCCAATATACAAGTCTGATTGTGTAAGTTCCTTTGCTTCTAATCCTTCACCCGAGCCCCTGTTCTTTGACAAGACAAGGGAAGACCTGGATCTGCCTTTCTCACCTGCCTCTTCTTTCCACACCTCTTGTCTGGCCCTCAACCTCCACTGATGCTAAAATGCTTCATGACCAGCCCATGTTGCTTCGTGCCTCAACGCCTTGGCTTATATTTATGCCCTCACCCAAGACCTTTTTCTTCATCTGCCTGCCTCTTCCTCATTCTTCAAAATGTGCAGGAAATGGGAGCCTCTCCTGGTTCCTGCCGGCTGGAAAAAAAATCTCTGGCCCTCCGAGTGACCTGTAGGCATGAGCACATCTTGGTGCTTTATGAGTAACTGAGTAGGGGAAGATCCATATCATTCACTGTGGGGACAGTTTGTTCAGGAAATGATGATTCAGGTTTGACGCCTGAAACTTGCCTCTCCAAAGAGCTCTCCCTGACACAGCGGCCTTGGACCAGGTGGCTTATATTAGCCCCTGGGCAAGTGAAGCTTCTTCATGGTTTTACACAGACACCCCAGGTTCTTCCCAAAATTTATGGTTGGTTACATATGTATTTCTATTTTACATACATTTTAACTGAGACTCATACCTGTGAGGTTGGTACTCATTTGTGGAGATGCCAATTTATATTTCCAGGGGATGTAGCTCAGTGGTAGAGCGCATGCTTCGCATGTATGAGGCCCCGGGTTCGATCCCCGGCATCTCCACGTGGTTCTGTTTGGGCTTCCCTGGTGGCTCAGACAGCAGGAGACCTCAGTCTCCTAATTTATAATTCCTTTTCCCCAACCCTTTCTCTTTGCCCGTTCCAGCTGATCTCAGGCTCCACATCTTGAGGCTTCCGTGGTGGATCGGGACAATGTGGAACACCAGGGGGCTATCATGGTGGCTTTACTGTCCGGTGACTTTCCAGGCTGTAAATCATGCCCAATATACCTGATCAATGAGAGAAATGGCTCTGCTTTCACATTCTAACCAACTCCCACCTTATTGTAGCAACTCATTTAACCCCCTCTAACCTTTTAAAAATAATACCATGTAAGCATTTCCATGCCAGCAACTTTACTGGAAATGTTACCCCACTCTGGCATGTGGTTGCTAGTAATGATTTTATTTACATACCCGGCTGTCACCCGTGTGAAGCTGTGTCAGGAACGAACTTTGTCCATCCCCCCAGCCTCCTATTATAATCAAATGGAATATTTGTGTTTCATGTTCCTGGTGTGTAAACTGCTCGGACAATGTCCTATTCATCTTTGTGTCCTCAGGACCCAGTGCTGGACACAGAGTAATGTGCTCTGTGCTCCCCAAATGTCTACTGCAAATAAAGTTAAAATAACCAGCTCTATAGGACAACAGGAGAGGAGTGTCCAAGTAAATATTTGGAAAGAGTTTTAGGGAGAAGCCTCTGGTAAAGGAGGTGTGGACTGGAGATGAAAGTCAGATGGAACAAGATTAGCCAGGGGTTGATCGTCACTGAAACTAGGCAATGGGACTGCATTATAGTAGTCTTTCTCTGCTTTCGAATATATTTAAAATTTTCCCTAAAAAAAAAAAAAAAAATCAAAAAAAAAAAAAAGAGACCCATTTGTTTATAAATAAGCACAAGAAAGACAGCATTTTTCTTTTTCGGATTTCTCATAATGGCCCTTAGTTGAGGAACAAGGCAGTGACTACCATCTCTCCTGGGAGAAGCCCAGATGAGGACGTCACTGGTGTGGCTAGTCAGCCCTTGAGGTGGCGTCACTTTCCTGAGAATAAAACCTTCATTTGGTTGTAGGAGGGAAGGGTTGAGTAATAAAGTGATTGTTGTTATTGGCTCAGCTTTTGTAAGCAGCTTCATTTTTAATGCTGGTGTGAGTGGAAGATTACAGGAACTGGTGGGATTGTCTGAAATGTCAGGACTGGAATGGACCATTGCAGGGGGATGCCATGAGATTCAACACTGGTATATTCATTAGAAGTTACAAAGAAGACAGTGAGATAGAAATAAAAGAATGGATTTGGTATTTTATGTGAAGAGAGGGGGATGAAAATCAGTAAATGATGTATACTACTTGGGACATGCAGATGGCATCCAAAAACTACAAGGTTGGACATTGTGCTACAACATCGATGAACTTGAAAGTATTGGGATAAGTGAAAGAAACCAGTCACAAAACCCACAAATAGTATAGTTCCATTTATATAAAATGTGCAGAATAGGCAAATCCATAAGACAGAAAGTAGATTAATGGTTGTCTAGGGTTAGGTTGGGAAGAGACTGCTAACAGTTATGAGGTTTCCTTTCGGGGTAATGAACTTGTTCTAAAATTGTGGTGATATTTGCACAATTCTGTAAATTCACTGAAAACCATTGAGTCATACACTTTAAATGAAGTTAATGGTGTATAAATAATTCTCAATAAAGCTGTGAAGAAATGTTGGGGTTTGGGGATAAGAGAATTTTAAAAAATCATCTTATTGTGTCATCATGTACTTGCATTATCCTTTCCAGAGACAAAACACAATGTATTGTGACTGAAAGTTAAAATCCAGCAAGGATATATCACATTCACCAATGATAACACATTTTTACTAGAAATCCCAGAGAATGTGTTTCTGATACTCCCAAACTGGAGAGTCTTGAGATTAAGTTCAATCAGTTTTTCATTAAGCACTTTACAATTAAGTACTTAATGATATGGGGTGTGCTTGGTTTTCTAGCAGATGCTTCATGGTCTGCTGCCACCTTCTTTTCCTCTGTTGCTTCATCAGGAAAGAAGTTGACAAGTAGAGTTCTTAAGCTAGCCAGTCCTCCAGGGTGGGGGATCAGTCCCTCGTCCCAAATAGGCGTTGTCATTCTCCCCAAATCACCATGACAGCCCAGTCATTATTGTAATTGCTGTTCCGTTGTAGTTTAGATGATAGAATGGTGTCAATTTCTTGATTTGATCATTGAACTGTAGTTATATAAGAGAAAGCCTGGTGGCTCGGTCAGTAAAGAACCTGCTTGCAATTCAGAAGACATGGGTTTGATCCCTGGGTCAGGAAGATCCCCTGGAGAAGGGAATGGCAGCCCACTCCAGTATTCTGGCCTGTAAAATCCCACGGACAGGGGAGCATGGCAGTCTATATATAGTCCATGGGGTCACAAGGGTCAGACACAACTTAGTTAGACAAAACCACAAGACAATGCCTCAACATTTTGTTTAAACAAAGGTAAAGAGGTAAGATGTCTGCAACACACTCTCAGTTGACTGAGCAAAAATTTATGCTCGCACACAATGGACACACATATCTCTAAGGATTATGGTGCCCCTCCCTGGCTGTACTCCTTGTGATAAAAGGTGCTGATTGAATTACTGGGAATCACCTGATTTATGGGGGCTGATTTAACAATAGGAGTCATATTACCCAAGGTACTGATTGAATCAGTGCCAGCACCTCCCCCGCAACAGGGACAGCAAGTACGTATGCAACTGTATATAGAACACGGGTACACAAAGTTCCTGTGTACATAATAACTGTATATGTAATATGTGCCCACAGAGGTACTTTGGGTACTCAATCATATATACAACAGTATATATAGTGTTCACAAAGAAACTTTGGGTGCATAACGTGTATACACAACTGTGGACACATAATATTATGTGTCATGTGTCCACAGAGCAACTTTGTGCACACGATGCATATACACAACTAAGTACCACAGGTGGGTGCCCAGGCCTCCCCTTGGGCATTCTCCCATGTCTCTGGCTCTTCTTCTAAGGATACTAATCAGATTTGGGCCTGTTCTAATGATCTCATCTTAATTTCATTACATCTGCAATTGACAATTTACAAATAAGTTCATATTCACAGGTACCGGGGAGTAGGACTTCAACATATCTTTTCAAATTAATTAATTAATTACTTGGTCCTGCTGCACAGTTTGTAGGTCTTAGTTCCCACACCAAGGCTGAACCTGCAGCCTCAACAGTGACAGCGCAGAGTCCTAACCACTGGACTGCCAGGGAATTCCCAGTGTATCTTTTTAGAGGGCATGATTCAGCCACAATATTACTCATGGCAGGGAGAAGGAGATAAAGACTTAAGCCAGTTCAGGATAGGGAGTTAGAACCGAATGTCTTGCAAAATCTGAAAACCGAAGGGGTGCAGGGATCTTAGGCATTCTGAGCAACTCTGCTGCCTGGAACAGTCTTAGCCCAGTGTATACATGTTCTCATTTGTTTAACTGGATAGAGAAATAAATGGACACAGAGTGAAAAGAGGAGAGAGAGGAACAGACTGAGAAAAGGTTGGAGAGAAGACTTAAGACATTCACTCCCTAGGTCTTCGGAGACCACACCCAACTCTCCTGTTTCACAAGGGGGTGGGGGTGGGGATAGTTCTCATATTTAAATTCCTCCTTGACCCCAAAACCTCTTAAATTTGTGACTTTAACCCCTAATAGTGAGGGAGAATTTGAATGGGTCTCCCAGAACTCAATAGGTCATTTTTTGCCCATAAGCCATTTTTGAGCTTTGTTTTCATTGCTTTTTAAATAAATGCAGGATGAGGTATTCCTTCTGCTCCAGCACTCCCAGTTCAGAGTGCTCTAGTTTACACCATGGTGCTGTTAGTAAGTTTTAAAATTTTATTTATCTTTTGTAATCAAATCATAGTCTGTTCACTCAAAATTTGTAGCAAGGCCATAAGCTGGTCAGGATATTGGGCACTGTGGCAGGAACAAAGAGGAAATGTGGGAGGCATCTGCCCAATGGAGCCCAGTTAGGGAGGCAAGTATGTTGCAAGGAGTGTGAGTGCCCTGAGGGCAATGGTCAGTTACAATCTTGCTACTCAGTGTGGTCCCTACCCCCTCACCCCTCCACCCCTCCACCTCACCTGCATCATTAGCACTGCCTGGGAGCCTGTTAGAAATGCAGGACCTCAATCCAGCTCAAGACCTAAATCAGAATCTTCATTTTAACAAGATTGCTAGCAGGTGACATGTATGCCCACAGGAACTTTTTTCCAGGGGATAGAAATGACTTCCCAGTAGTGTTCAAAGATAATATCAATTCAATTATCATCACCAGAACAAGTGGAGAAGGCAATGACACCCCACTCCAGCACTCTTGCCTGGAAATCCCATGGATGGAGGAGCCTGGTAGGCTGCAGTCCATGGGGTCACGAAGAGTTGGACATGACTGAGCAACTTCACTTTCCCTTTTCACTTTCACGCACTGGAGAAGGAAATGGCAACCCACTCCAGTGTTCTTGCCTGGAGAATCCCGGGGACAGAGGCCCGATGGGCTGCCGTCTATGGGGTCGCACAGAGTTGGACATGACTGAAGTGACTTAGCAGCAGCAGCAGCAGCACCACCAGAACAAGGCCCTGTGCTGGGCACTGGGGACCTAGAGAAGAAAGAAATGTGTCCTTGCCCTCAAGGAGCTTGCTGTCTATCTGGGAAACAGACACACAACTATAGGACTGGAGCAAAGATAGGTTTACAGATGAAGTGGCTCTGAGATGCTCAACTCTAGTGCTAGTAGAGGCATCATTTGTTCTAAGAAAACTCCTTATAAAGCATGTAGCATTGATTCAGTGCAACACCATCCAATTCCTATAGGTTCCAAGTAACATAAGGTCTTTCTAAGGGATCATCTTTGAGGTGGTGTTTACAAAACAAACAAACAGACAATAAAAACACCTTAAAACATATTGCACAGACTTGTTTAAAAAAATTACTTTGGATGTTTACCACACTGACCTACCTGTGCTTTGAACACGCCAGGTGCTCATGCTTTAAGACTTTTGCATGGCCTAGATGGTCTCAAGGCTAACTCTCTCACCTCCATTTAGTCTTGATTCAAATGGCACATTCTCACTGAGGTCTGCCAAGTCTATCTTATTTAAACTTACGACTCATTCTGTCCCTTACTTTGTCTATACCTATAGCTCATATATATGGCCTTATGTATATAAGTATATACATAGTATAAAATTGTACATAGTATAATTGACTTGCTTGTTATTTTCATTTTTCTATTGTCTTCCTCCCTCTCCAACCTTCCTCAAAGACTATAAACTTCCACATATCAGAGAAATTTTAAAATTAATTTTGTTTACTGATGAATCTTAAATTCTTATTAATACAATAGGGCCTAGTAGTGTGCAGAAGTTCATGATATTGTGCTAAGAATATACCTTAACCCTTTCTTCATTTAGTGTCCAACAAACCTCTATTGATCTCATTATCAATAATTTCTCTAAAATACTTATTTGAAGTATAAGTATTCTACCAG
>SJYQ01000494.1:143356-227302 GCA_006410935.1 Redunca redunca | reverse complement strand
AGCCTTCCTAACACATTTGTTTTTAATACTTTTCCTTTTCTCCTAATGGTAGCCAAAGTTAGATCTTTAGGATATTCCTCTCTTATATCCCTTTGCTTTCTCTCCAATTTCTCCATCCAGGCTTCCTTTTCAGCAGGAGTCCCCAGCCTCCAGGATCTAATACCTGATGATCTGAGGTGGAGCTGATGTAATAATAATAGAAATAAAGTGCATAATAAATGTAATATGCTTGAATTATCCTGAAACCATTCTCCTCTGACTTGGTCCGTGGAAAAATTTTTCCATGAAACTGGTTCCTTGTACCAAAAAGGTTGAGGACCACTGCTTTACAGCATAAAGAATTCCCACCCTGAATTACTGATGTGCAAATGTTGGAAATGTTCCCTTTTTGTCTTATTGATTTTGGGATATGTTGATAACACAAGATTCCCACTGAATGTGAGGTTGGGTCCTGGGATAGCAGTGAAGGAGGAGAATATGTAATATTTAGGTCTTGTCTGGGTGCAGTATCAGTCTACATAGACAAGGATAATGAAAATGAACCAATAGAGCTGATTGCTGCTGCTGCTGCTGCTAAGTTGCTTCAATCGTGTCCGACTCTGTGCAACCCCATAGACGGCAGCCCACCAGGCTCCTCTGTCCCTGGGATTCTCCAGGCAAGAGTACTGGAGTGGGTTGCCATTTCCTTCTCCAATGCATGAAAGTGAAAAGTCAAAGTGAAGTCGCTCAGTCATCCCCTACTCTTAGGGACTCTCAAGAGTCCCTAACCACAGTTCAAAAGCATCAATTCTTCAGTGCTCAGCTTTCTTTATAGTCCAACTCTCACATCCATACATGACCACTGGAAAAACCATAGCATTGACTAGATGGACTTTTATTGACTAAATAATGTCACTGCTTTTTAATATGCTAACTAGGTTGGTCATAACTTTCCTTCCAAGGAGTAAGCGTCTTTTAATTTCATGGCTGCAGTCACCATCTGCAGTGATTTTGGAGCCCCCCAAAATAAAGTCAGCTACTGTTTCCACTGTTTCCTCATCTATTTGCCATGAAGTGATGGGACTGGATGCCATGACCTTCGTTTTCTGAATGTTGAGCTTTAAGCCAACTTTTTCACTCTCCTCTTTCACTTTCATCAAGAGGCTCTTTAGTTCACTTTCTACCATAAGGGTGGTGTTATCTACATATCTGAGATTATTGATATTTCTCCCAGCAATCTTGATTCCAGCTTGTGCTTCTTCTAGCCCAGTGTTTCTCATGATGTACTCTGCATATAAGTTAAATAAGCAGGGTGACAATATACAGCCTTGACATACTCCTTTTCCTATTTGGAACCAGTCTGTTGTTCCATGTCTAGTTCTAACTGTTGCTTCCTGACCTGCATATAGGTTTCTCAAGAGGCAGGTCAGGTGCTCTGGTATTCCCATCTCTTTCAGAATTTTCCACAGTTTATTGTGATCCACACAGTCAAAGGCTTTGGCATAGTCAATAAAGCAGAAATAGATGTTTTTCTGGAACACTCTTGCTTTTTCATGATCCAGAGGATGTTGGCAATTTGATCTCTGGTTCCTCTGCCTTTGTGAAATCCAGCTTGAACATCTGGAAATTCATGGTTCATGTATTTCTGAAGCCTGGTTTGGAGAATTTTGAGCATTACTTTTTCTAGTGTGTGAGATGTGTGCAATTGAGCATTCTTTGGGATTACCTTTCTTTGGGATTGGAATGAAAACTGACCTTTTCCAGTCCTGTGGCCACTGCTGAGTTTTCCAAATTTGCTGGCATATTGAATGCAGCACTTTCAGAGCATCATCTTTTAGGATTTGAACTAGCTCAGCTGGAATTCCACCACCTCCACTAGCTTTGTTCATAGGGATGCTTCCTAAGGCCCACTTGACTTCATATTCAAGGACGTCTGGCTCTAGGTTGGTGATCACACCATCGTGATTGTCTGGGTCATGAAGATCTTTTTTGTATAGCTCTTCTGTGTATTCTTGCCACCTCTTCTTAACATCTTCTGCTTCTGTTAGGTCCATATGCATTGTTAGTGGTACTAGATTCAAGTCCTCCTGAGATTCACCCACAATGCTTGTGTGTGCCTGTGTGAAGCTCTGGGCTAAAGAAAAGGCGAAAAATGCAGAAATTGTCAAAACCCCCAGGAATAACAACACAGGTGAGAGGGAAGCTGGTCTGTGCTACAGATTGTGGTACCAACTTGCTTGAACTGTGAATTCAGGTGTGTGGGCTTCATTAAAATGGGATTCAAGACTGGTGATCTTGAGTGCCAGGATGGTGAAGGGAGGAGCCTATGACTGGATGTTTGGGCCCTGGGAGGGGCTGGTGTGTTCTAGAATTTCTCTGTGCATTGCTCAGCATGTGGTGGGAGACTCTGACAGTGTGGGCAATATGGTGTTACCGTCAGGGGTGATGCTGGTCACCTGGGGATGCAGCTGTGCTGGTGTATTGCTGGCATGAGTGGACAGGGGCAGGGAGATGTGGGGAGAGGCTGCAGCTGAATGGGGTCTTGAGGGACTAGATGAGCAGAGTGTTCAAAATGAAATATGGCACTGTGTGTTAAAATATTAATTTATGCATGTTAAAATTTTAAAGAGCTAATTTGAGCCTACCTGTATTCCTTTCTAACAGCCTCAAAGCAAAGATTGTTAGGAGTGCTTTATCTGCAGGAACTAGGGAAAGGTTTTTGTAGAGAAGACACCAAATCAAAGCAAGGATAATATTTGATTGTATCTTAACCAGTCACCTTGGTCTTGGAAAACCTAGTTGGCTGTGTGTGATTGGTTATTTTTAATTTATCTTCTCAGATTTAAAATGTCTTGACTCTGCATTAAGTTTTGTTTAAGAATGAGAGTCACCTCAGCCTAATGGTCTCTTTAATTACTTCAACATTGGAAACACCGTAGGTGAGATATTATACTTTCTCTCTTGCTCATGCAGCTTGCTGGATCTTAGTTACCTGATCAGGAATCAAACTCAGGCCCTTGGCATTGAGACAGCAGAGTCCTAACCACTTAACCAGCAAGGAATTTCCTTTACTTGAATTTATTTTTTTAATATTTTATAATCTCATATTTTACAATTAAATTTGTTCCTATACTTCATAGGTGTTTTTTGTTTTTTTTTTTTGTTACTGCCATAATGTGTGACCTCACATTTAGCAGTTTAAAAAACATTCTACATTTCATAAATTAGAAAGCCAGTGGCCTTGGCTGGGCTTTCTGGTTAGGGTCTTACAAGGTCAGAGATCAGGGTGTCATGAGGCATAGGTTCTTATTTGCAGCTTCCCTGGGAGAATCTGCTTTAGGACTATTCAGGTGCTAGGCAGAATCCATTTCGTTCTGGTGGTTTCCATGATCACACCTTGCACCCAGTGACCCTAAAGGAGAGAAGAATGGTTGTGTCATTGTTTACTCATTTGCTTCTCTAAACCTTTACTGTGTGTTCAGTTGAAGGGATCATCACAAGTATTTTATGTAAGTGAGGTTATTACCTTAAGGTCTCAAATCAGAAACTGTTGACAATTAGCTTATGATCTGAATGCAAGTCATGGAATTAGTGAGTAGAGGAAAAGTTAGTGACTCTCAATCTACCTCTGCATCTAGCATCACCCCTCCTCCATCCCCCTACTCCATCATTTTCTATATCTCTGATCTCAATATCTCTGCCCCTGTGACCTCTGGATATCTCCAGAACTAATTCTTCCCCTTCTAGACTTTATTGCTCTCCCACTTCCATCCTGTGCATTTTTGATGTCCATCCCTGTGGGCCCTCTAGCTCCTGGATTCCAGAGCTCTCAATCCAGCCCTCCTCCCCTTCTATTGCTTCCAAACCTTTGATCATTCATATCCTCATTCTCCCCGTCCTTTTTTCCTCCTCTCATTCCAATGACTTCTCATTCCTTTGGGTGTAAGATTTGGTTGTACATTTAAGATATTTCTTGTTCTCTATAAGCTTGGGCTTCCCAGGTGGCTCAGTGGATAAAGAATCTGCCTGTAATGCAGGAGATGCAGGCAGTGCAGGTTCAATCCCTGGGTCAGGAAGATATTACTGTAAACTTTGCTTTTAGAATCGCTTTTTCTGTGTCCCATAGATTTGGACTGTTTTTGGTTTTGTTTTCATTTGTTTCGAGGTTTTTAAAAAATTTCCTCTTTGATTTCTTCAGTGATTCATTGGCTGTTTAGTAGCATACTGTTTAACCTCCACGTGTTTGTGTTTTTTGCAGTTATTTTCTTGCATTGTGCATTTCATAGCATTGTGTTTGGAAAAAAAATGCTTTATGTAATTTCAATTTTAAATTCACTGATTGTCATTTTGAGGCCCTGCATGTGATCTATCCTGGAGAAAGTTCCATATGCACCTGAAAAGGAACTGTATTCTGTTGCTTTTGGATGGATATGCTATGTATGTGTATATATATATTTATATATGTATCCATCTGGTTTAATGTGTCATTTAAGGTCAGTGTTTCCTTACTGATTTTCTGTCTGGATGACCTTCCATTGTCTTAAGTGGGGTTTTAAATTTCCTTGCTTTTACTGTTACTGTCAATTTCTCCCTTTAAGTCAATTATATTTGCTTTATGTATTTGGGTGCTCCTTGTTGGGTGCATAGATACTTACGTTTGTTAGTTCTTCTTGGATTAATTCCTTGATCATTGTGTATTGCCCTTTTTTTTCTCTTTTAACAGTCCTTATTTTAAAGTCTAATTTGTCTGGGAGTTCCCTGGCAGTCCAGTGGTTAGGATTAGTGCTTTCACTGCCATGACCTGACTTCAATCCCTGGTTGTGGGGAACTAAAATCCCACAAGCTTCTCAGCTAAAAAAAAAAAAAATACTGTTTTTAAAAATCACTTAAAATTTTAAATACACTAGTATGTGGAGCATGAAACACTTATTGGGATATACTAAAAGATTCAAAATGATACATGCACCCTAATGTTCATAGCAGCATTGTTTACAATTGTCAAAACACAGGAGCAACCTAAATGTCCATCCACAGATAAATGGATAAGGAAGATGTAGTACATATATACAATGCATATATACTAGCACTTGCAAATTTGCTATTTGCACCAACATGGATATATTTGGAAGGCATTATGCAAAATGAAATGTCACACAGAGAAAGGCAAATACTATATGATATCACTTATATGTGGAATCTAAAAAATATAAGAAATGAGTGAACATAACAAAAAAGAAACAAACTGACAGATACAGGGAGCAAATTAGTGTTACCAGTGGGGAGGTGGGAGAGGCAATATAGGGGCTGGGGAATGGGAGGCACAAACCACTGGGTGTCATAAAGGCTCAAGGATATATTGTACAACATGAGGAAAATAGCCAATATTTTGATAATTGTAAATGGAAAGTAACCTTTAAAATTGCATTAAAAATTGAAATATATAGAAGATACTAGATTCTCAAAGAATATTTGAAAAAGTAGATATGCTTTTCTCTAATTTTTACCTTAATGAATGCACTTTAAAGATGTGAGGAAGCATAAATACTTAAGGGGGTTAGAGAGAACAAACTGTGGCACCACAATTTATAACACAAACACATAGACACACAGGGAACAAAAAGTTCTAACCTGTTGGTTCAGTTGTAATGTGCTTTATTAACATGGATCACAATTTCCTTTGTGAATCATCAAATATGCATTCATGGCATTATTTTCAAAGACTTCTGACCATACCCAGCACAAAATGTTAATTCTCCATTAATGCCTTTGGTTTATTTTCAAATAAATCTGTAATGCAAACAAGTCATGCCCTGGATCTTTGGGGGTATGGAGTCTCAGCTCACCTGAGGACAGGTGGTCATGCCTCACTCCCCAGTAGTCCTGTGGGTCAAGTGGGCCCTGAGAGGACAGGGGGCTAAAGGATGTAAGGACTAAGGGTACTTTGGAGTAGATTTCTATGGGCGACCCCTCACATACCCTAAACCCACCATGTGATTTCCACCAACCTGGCAGCATCCCCACCCCCCAAGGCAACAAGGCCACACGTATTCCAGGAGGGGCTCAGGCCCTAGGAATCAGGCTCAGAGAACCTGCACTTCTGGAAGTCCTCAGCCCAAACCTTCATGCTGCTCACTGGTCTCAGGTGGGCCATGCCTGACAGCTCTGGCTCAGTGCTACTGAATACAGGTCAGAGGGCGTCACATCAGCACCGACAAAAAACTTGTTAAAGATGCCATTTCATGAACCACACAGGAGAATCATAGTTAGACTGGGGCCCTCATTCCCCCTAAATCTGTGTGCCCCTCAAAGCTTTGGAAGAAATGTTTGCTGTGGTTCCCGTGCAGTTTCACGTTAGTATTCCATGGTGAGGGTTTAGCAGTAACACCTGTGCCCTCCCCACAGAGGCTGTTGATCATGGTGGGAGCATCTGCGCTGTTTCAACACCAGGTGATTCTAAGTTAGGCCCGGTTTAAGTACGAGGCCTGCAGGGTACATGAGTGAGAGTTGTTCCAGTCTTCAGTCCTTTTCCGTTTGGGGAGGCATCGATGTTTGCTCTACGTGGGATGAGACGGGCAGGGCGGTGTAGCCCACTTACTCTATGCTGCAGCAGAGTCTGGGGGCATCTGTGTGAGGGGAGAGCACGTGCAGACAGGAAAGAAAAACCTCACAGTTTTTCCTGTGAGAAAAAACCTCCAGAAATGAGCTCCATGCAGGACCTCATTGTTCTGAATCTCTCTTTTTCAAAAGGTCGGCGTTTCTGGGTTCTTTTGCCTGTGAGTGTGGTAGGAACAGATGCAGGAGCTGTGCGGATGCCCTTGAAGTCATTCTCAAGATACTGATGTGGTTCTCAGCATGACATTGATGAGAAAGCAACACAGAGCGGGAAGAGAAGGAGAAAATGGCAGCTTCGCAGGTAAATGTCCTGTCCTGGGTCAGAGGCTGTGTCTGCTTTTCCTCCTGAAATGTCATGGATTGAGAACCTGTAAGCCTTTCATTTTCTACTTCTGATGTTCCTGTCTAGTGAGGCTGTTTTCCACTTCTTTTTTTTCTTCGTAGTCAAAGTCAGCTCTTTACTTCTCTCCTGTGTTCCAGAGTCTGCCCATTGTCTGCATCCAGGCTTCCCACAAAGCATGGAAGACTCTGAGCAGGAATTAATGACCTGCAGTTATTAAAATTATCCCTTTTGTGAAAGAGCAACATGGGAAGGCATTAATATCCAAAATTCCCTATGCGATAATTTCAGATGTTGAGATACTAGTGAAGGGGAAAGTGGAATGATTACTCTACACCTGAATGTAACATCAACTTATCACAACAAGATTAAGAAAACATTTTTAATTGGGATGGCATTAGTGTTTCATTTAAATCAAAGTTCTGGGGAAGAAAAGTAATTAGGAGGGTTTCAATCTGTATATTGATAAGAAAGACTATTTAAATACAGTATTCAAGTCAGAGAACATGAGAAGTATATGTGGACTGAAATTTGCATAAAATGACATTTTTTTCATGGTAGTTTCAGACTATGATTTTCTTATGTATTTTGACCCAGAATACTACATCAGTGATTATGTGTCTTGTGTCTTTCAGTCCTGTGATTATCATTTGTCCCGTTACACCTGAGGTTCACTGGTTATGGTGCTTTCTGCAAGATTCTTCTGCTATGAAGTTTGTATAGTTTATCTTTAGTAAGATTTTCGTGTGATTAGCTGAGAAATGTGCATAAACCATTATGGTAAATCTGGAAACTCCAATCTTAGTTTTCCTTTGCTTGTAGTTGCTTTGGAAAATGAACATGGTCACCTTTGTTTATTAAAGATACTAGCTTTTCAAGGCAGTGGGACCCCACTCCAGTACTCTTGCCTGGAAAATCCCATGGATGGAGGTGCCTGGTGGGCTGCAGTCTATGGGGTTGCTAAGAGTTGGACATGACTGAGCTACTTCACTTTCACTTTTCACTTTCATGCATTGGAGAAGGAAATGGCAACCCACTCCAGTGTTCTTGCCTGGAGAATCCCAGGGATGGAGGAGCCTGGTGGGCTGCTGTCTATGGGGTTGCACAGAGTCAGACACGACTGAAGTGACTTAGTAGCAGTAGTAGCAGCAGCAGCAGCTTTTCAAATGGAGATTGTAATCAGTTAAGGCTTGCTCTTGTAAGTTTCCATCATACTCCAGATTTCATGCAATGGACATACTCTCCTTTATTTCTTTGTATTTTCAAAAAAAAGTTTACAAGAATCATTAATGTATGCTTAGTTACGTTTCTGAAGTATAGCTTAACTCAAACACTTTCAAGGACATCAAAGATTCAGAACCAATAGCTGTAATTTATTTTATATAATTGTTTGCTTGTCTCCCAAAGTGTATTTATAAAATGTAAACCCTGATAATGAATAGAACACCTTTTTTAGGTGTTAGTTCTAGGAGGTTTTCTAGGTCTTCATGGAACTGATCAACTTCACCTTCTTCAGCACTGGTGGTAGGGGCATACACTTGGATTCTGTGGTCTTAAATGTCCTTCCTTGGAGACGAACTGAGATCATTCTGTCATTTTTGAGGTTGTACCCAAGTACTGTATTTTGGACTCTCTCGTTGATTTTGAGGCCTACTGCATTTCCTCTCTGGGATTCTTGCCCACAGTAGTAGATATAATGGTTTTCTGAATTAAATTTGCCTGTTCCCGTCCATTTTAGTTCATTGATTCCTAAGATGTCAGTGTTTATTCTTACCACCCCCTGCTTGACCACATCCAATTTTCTTTGATTCATGGACCTAACATTCCAGGTTCCTATACAATACTCTTCTTTGCAGCATCGGATTTTACTTTCATCACCATACACATCCATAACTGAGCATTGTATCTGCTTTGGTTTAGCTGCTTCATTCATTCTGGGTCTGTTGGTAATTCTCTTCTGCTCTTCCCAAGTAACATATTGAACACCTTCAGACCTGGGGGACTCATCTTTTGGTGTCATATCTTTTTGGCCTTTTATGCAGTTCATGAGGTTCTCATGGCAAGTATACTGGGGTGGTTTGCCATTCCCTCCTCCAGTGGATCACATTTTGTCAGAACTCTCTACTATGGCCTGTCTGTCCTGGGTAGTCCTGCATGGCATTGTTTATAGCTTCATTGAGTTATACAAGCCCCTTTGCCATGATAAGGCTGTGATCCTTGAAGGGGGTATATATCAATATAGATGCAGATGTCATATCTTTCTTATCCATTTATTTGTTGAACTTAGGTTGCATCCATATCTTGGTTATTGTGGATAAAGCTGCAGTAAATATAGGGGTGCATATATCTTTTCGAGTTAGTGCTTTTATTTTCTTTGGATAAATACTCAAAAGTGGAAATGATGAATCATACAGTGGATCTATTTTTGAGTATTGTTTTCCATAGCGGCTGCAAAAATTGTATCCCCACTAACGGTTCACATATTCCCTTTCATCTACGTCCTCAAGAAGACAGTAAGTTGAAAATATCCTCTTTTTGATGATAGCCATTCTAAGAGGCGTGAGATAGTATCTGATTGTGGTTTTGATTTGGATCGCACTGATGAGTCATGTCAAGCACATTTTCATATGCCTATTGGCCACCTGTATGTTTTTTTGGGGGAAAAAATCTATTTCCTTTACCTCTCCATTGGAGAAGGGCATGGTAACCCACTCCAGTATTCTTGCCTGGAGAATTTCATGGACAGAGGAGCCTGGTGGTCTACAGTCCATGGGATTGAAAAGAGTTGGACAAGACTGAGCGACACTCACTCACTCACTCATTTACCTATCCATACTGGATTGTTTGGTTTCTTGTGGCATTTTATGAGTTTTTAAAAAATGTATTTTTATTGTATACCCTTTATTGATTGTATGTTTGCATTTTTTCCCCATTTGGTATGTTGACTTTTCATTTTATTGTAGAAAAGCTTAAGTTTGATTTAATTTGGGTTGTTAATTTTTGCTTTTGTTTTTGTGCTTTTAGTCTTATATCCAGAAAAATAACCATCAAAACCAATGTGGAGGAGTTTCTTACATTTTCTTTTAAAACTTTTACGGTATCAAGTCTTAGGTTCAGTCTTTCATATTCTTGTTAACTGTATTTTCTTTTTGGTGCTATTGTAAATAGGGCTTTTTAAACCTTTTCTGATCATTTCTGTTGTTAGAGTGTAAAATCACAAATGATTTTTATATGCTGGGTTTGTATCCTGCAGCTTACTCTATTTATTAGGTTGAATACTGTTTGAGAGGTGATATGTTTAGGGTTTTGTTAGATATAGAAAAATGTCATCTGCAGAGAAAATCTAGCTTTATCTTTATGATTTGGATTTATTTTTCTTGCTTACTTGCTCTGGTTAGGAGTTCCAGTACTCTGTTGTATCAAAGAGGCAAGAATAGGTAAGCTTGTCTTGGTCCAAACCTCAGAAGAAATGTTTTGTGGATTCATAATTCAATATACTGTTAGCTTTGGGCTTGTCGTATGACTTTTAATGTGTTGAGGTATATTCCTTCTGTAACTTTCTTGAGTCTTTATCATGGAAGGAAGTTGAAAGATGTCAAATTTTGTCAGATTTTGTGTAACTATTAGTAATGATTAGTAGATCATGTTTTTGCTTTATTCTCAATGTAATGTATCATATTTATTGATTTGCATATGTTGAGCCATCCTTGCATCCAGGCATAAATCCCACTTGATCATGGTGAATGATCTCTTTAATGTGCTGTTGAGTTTGGTTTGCCAATATTTTGAGTGTCTGTCATGTATGTTTTTTAGGAATACTGATCTGTACTTTTCTCACAGTACCCTCGTCTGATTTTGATATTGGGGTAATGAATGCCTCAGAAGGTGGTTTGAAAGTGTTCGCTCCTCTTTTTGGAATTCTTGGCTTTAATTTCTTTTTAAACAATTGTTATAATTCACCAGTAAAACCATTTGAATTTTATTTATTGAGAGATTTTTCAATATTGTTTCATTCTCTCTACTCATTACTGGTCTGTTTAGGTATTCTATTTCTTAACTATTTAGTTTTGGTAGTTTGTATGTTTCTAGGAGTTTGTCTGTTTTTTCCCTAAATAAGCCAACTTGTTTGCATCTGATTATTAATCTCTGATTTCCTCTGTATTTTTGTAATTTGTATAATTGTAACTTTATATGTTAGTGTGTATGTACACGCACGCATACATATATGTTCATATATACATGTTCTCTTTTTCTTAGTTATACTAGTTAAGTTTGTTGATTATATCTTTTTTCAAGCCAAACTCCTCAATTTTATTTCTCTTTCTACTATTTTTATGATCTTTATTACTTTACTTTTATTGGCATATAGTTGATTTATAATGTTTCATGTGTACAGTAAAGTGAATCGGTCATACATATTTCCACTGTTTTTTAGATTGTTTTCCCTTATAGATCATTACAGAATATTGAGTAGAGTTCCCTGTGTTTTAGAGCAGGTCCTTCTATTACTTTTATAACTGCTCTAATCCTTGTTATTTATTTCATTTTGCAAACATTGGGCTAAGTCTGTTCTTTTTCTAGTTCCTTTAATTGTGAAATTAGGTTCTTTAAATCGGGTTTTTTCCCCCAGAGATAAAAGATTTTTATTACTTATAGCACAACAAGCATGAGCATAGTATTGTATTGATCTTCCCTTCCCATTAGTTCCCACTGGGATGACACAGAGGGATCCAATTGGATGCTATGCATGGTATGTGGAGGAACGCTGGGTTTGAGGACCCCACTACCTTTAGAATGAGAGGTTAGCAAGCTTCCTGTTTGAGGGAGAGACATTACCTCATTTCTCAAGGCTGTTCATTAGAAACACACCCCTAAGTAATGGCTCAGGTGAAATGCTGTCAGGGCATGCATTCTTTTCCTTTTTTTTAAATTGAATAATAGTTGACAGAGTATTATATTAGTTTCAGATGTACAACATAATCATTCAGCATTCAGGAAGATCCCCTGGAGGAGCAAATGGCAACCCACTCCAGTATTTTCACCTGGAGAATCCCATGGACAGAGGAGTCTGGTGGGCTATGGTCCACAGGGTCTCAAAGAGTCAGGCATAACTGAAGCGACTTAGCACACACATACCTATTACAAAATGATCACCATAAATCTAGTAACCATTTGTTCCCATCCACAGTTATTGCAGTATCATGAACCATGTTCTTTATATTAAATTCTTGTCAATTTTTATTTTATAACTAGAATTTTATAATTCTTATTTCCCTTCAACTATCTTGTTCAGTACCCACTCACCTCCCCTCTTGCAATCACCAATTTGTTCACTGTGTCTGAAGACTGTTTTTGTTGTATTTATTTTGTTTTAGGATTACACGTATAAGTGAGATCATGTAGTATTTATCTTTTTCTATGACTTACTTAGCATCATACTCTGTAGGTCTATCCAAGTCATCAAAAATGATAGAGTTCATAATTTTATGGCTGAATAATACTTATAACTATATATGTATAAACATATCTATATATATTTATGTATCTATTTGCATGTATATATGTATCCATGGTATATATGTATGTGTGTATCTATATATGTGTATATATGTATGTATAATGTGTTTATGTGTATTTTCATATGTGTTTTTGTATATATGTGTGTGTGTGTATATATATATATATAAAAAATCAGTTTATCCATTTATCTATTGTGAACATTTAGCTTCCTACCATATGTTGGGTATTGTAAGTTATGTTGCAATGAACATAAGGGGTGTGCATATATCTCTTTGGGTAAATAACCAAAACTAGAATTGCTAAATCATATGTTTTAATTTTTTTATGTTTTCAGAACCCTCTGTAATGTTTTCAATAGTGGCTGCACTGAATTACGTTCTTAGCAACAGCACAGGTGAGTTCTCTTTTCTCTACAGCCTAGGCAACCCTTTTTAAGTGTTGTCATTTTGATGATAGCCATTCTGACAACTGTAAGGTGATATCTTTGTGTCGTTTTTTGATTTACATTCTCTGATGATTATTGACGTTGAGCATGTTTCCATGGTCCTTTTGGCCATATGTATTTTTTTGTTTTTGCAAAACGTTTATTGGACTCCTCTGCTGCTGCTGCTAAGTCGCTTCAGTCGTGTCTGACTCTGTGCGACCCCATAGACGGCAGCCACCAGGCTCCGCCGTCCCTGGGATTCTCCAGGCAAGAACACTGGAGTGGGTTGCCATTTCCTTCTCCAATGCATGAAAGTGAAAAGTCAAAGTGAAATAGCTCAGTCGTGTCTGACTCTTAGCAGCCTCATGGACTGCAGCCTACCAGGCTCCTCCGTCCATGGGATTTTTCAGGCAAGAGTACTGCCATTGCCTTTTCCGATTGGACTCCTCTACTCAATTATTATTTATATTTTATTTGTTTTTTTTTAAAATTATGGTTTATTTACAATATTAGTTTCACATGTACAGCATAGTGATCCAGTAGTTTTTACAGGTTATACTTGATTAAAAGTTATTATAAGATAATGGCTATAATTCCCTGTTCTATACAGTATTTCTTTGTTGCTTATCTATTAATATTTTATAGATAGTAGTTTGTACCTCTTAATCCTATACCTCTAACTTACCCTTTCCCACTTACCTGCCCCCGTTGGACACCACTAGTTTATCTATATGTGAGTCTGTTTCTCTCTGCATACACATTTGTATTATTTTTAGATTCCACATATAAATGATCTCACACTGTTTTTGTCTTTCTCTGACTTCATTAAGAATAAGATTTTCGAGGCCCATCCACATTTCTGTACATGGGAGAATGTTACTCTTTCTGTGGCTGTGTAATATTCCACTGGACATACATGCCATATCTTCTTTGTCCATTTGTCAATTCATGGGCATTTGGATTGCTTTTATATCTTGGCCATTTTCAATAGTGCTGCTATGAATATTGAGGTTTATGCAACTTTTTGAATTAATGTTTTTATTTTTTCCTGGATGTGTACCCAGGAGAATTATTGATGGCTCATATGGTAGTTCTATTTTTAGTTTTTTGAGACACTTTCATCCTATTTCCCATAGTGCCTGCAATAATTTTCAATACTACCAACAGTGTACAAGGGTTCACTTTTCTCTGCATCCTCTCTAAAATTTGTTATTTGTAGACATTTTGATGATTATTTTGACAAGTGTGAGGTTGACATCTCATTGTTTTGAATTGAACTTCTCTAATAACTAGTGGATGTTGAGCAACTTTTCATGAGTGTTTTAGCCATCTGTATGTCTGTATTATAAAAATGTCTATTCATGTCTTCTGACCATTATTGATTGCATTTGTTCTTTTTGTGTGTCTGTGACGTTGACTTGTATGAGCTGCTTATATATCTTGGATATTAACCCTTTAGCAGTCATATCATTTGCAAATATGTTCTTCCATTTTACATTTTGAATTTTTACTTTGTTGATGGTTTTCATTGCTGTGAAAAAGTTCTTAAGTTTATTTAGGTCCCATTTATTTATTTTTGTTTTTATTTCTTTTGCCTTAGAGACCAGATTAAAAAAAAGTTGCCACAATTTATGTCAGGGTTTTCTGCCTATGTTCCCTTCTAGGAGTTTTATGGTTTGGTATGTGACGTTTAGGTCCTTAAACCATGTTGAATTTATACTTGTGTATGGTGTGAGGATGGAGAAGGCAGTGGAAACCCACTCCAGTACTCTTGCCTGGAAAATCCCATGGACGGAGGAGCCTGGTAGGCTGCAGTTCATGGGGTCACTAGGAGCTGGATACAGCTGAGCGACTTCACTTTCACTTTTCACTTTCATGCATTGGAGAAGGAAATGGCAACCCACTCCAGTGTTCTTGCCTGGAGAATCCCAGGGATGGGGGAACCTGGTGGGCTGCTGCCTATGGGGTCGCACAGAGTCGGGCATGAATGAAGTGACTTAGCAGCAGCAGCATGGTGTGAGGAAATGCTCTAATTTCATTATTTTACGTGTCTTTTCTCCTTTGTATATTCTTGCCTCCTTGGTAGTAGATTTATTCACCATAACTATGTGCATTCCTTTTTGAGGTCTGTACTCCACTGATCTATATGTCTGCTTTTGTGATTATTATAGCTTTGTAGTCAGGGAGCATGCTATCTCCAGCTTTGGTCTATTTTTCTTAAAATTGCTTTGCAATATGGGTGGTTCTATGCAATGTCTGTGGTTCCATGTTTATTTTAGAATTATTTGTTCTAGTTCTGTGAAAAATGTTATGGGTATTTTGACAGGGATTGCTTTAAATCTGTAGGTTTCTTCAAGTAAAATGGCTGTTTTTAAAAAGATTAATTCATCCCCAACCAAGAGCACAGAATATCTTTTTACTTGTGTCAGCTTCAATTTTCTTCATCAATGTCTTATACTTTTCAGTACATAAATCTTTCGCCTCTGTGGTTAAATTTATTCCTAGGCATTTTATTAATTTTGGTATAATCCTAAATGTTTTATTTCTTAATCTCTCTGATAGTTTATTATTTGTGCAGAGAAAAATAACAAATTTCTGTATATTGTGTATACTTCAAGTTTACTGAATTTATTTATGATTTGTTGGTGAAATCTTTACAGTTTTTTTCTATATATTATGTCATTTGCAAATGGTGACAGTTTTACTTCCTTCACAAATCCCATTTTTTACTTTTGTTCTTATCTTTTTGCTGTAGCTAAAAGAATTAATACTGTGTTGAATAAAAGTGGTGATAGTAGGAATCCTTGCTCCTATTCTTAGAGGAAATGCTTTCAGCTTTTCACCAATAAGTATGATGTTAACTTTGATTTTGTTATATATGCCCTTTTATTTATTTATCTATTTATTGCCTCACTACACAGTATGCAGGATCCTAGTTCAGTGGCACCCCACTCCAGTATTTTTGCTTGGAGAATCCCATGGACAGAGGAGCCTGGTTGGCTACAGTCCATGGGGTCGTGAAGAGTCGGACACGACTGAGCGACTTCACTTTCATTTTTCACTTTCTTGCATTGGAGAAGGAAATGGCAACCCACTCCAGCGTTCTTGCCTGGAGAATCCCAGGGATGGGGGAGCCTGGTGGGCTGCCATCTATGGGATCGCACAGAGTCGGACACGACTGACGAGACTTAGCAGCAGCAGCAGTTCTCAGATCAGGGATTGAAACAACACCCCCTGCAGGGGAATCACAGTTTGCCAACCACTTAACCATCTGGGGAGTTCATTCCCTTTATTATTGAAAAAAGGTATGTTGTCTCTATATTAATTTTGTTGAGAGTTTCTGTAATAAATCAAATTTAGAATTTTGTTGAATTTTCCAAATGTTTTGCTTGAGGTATGAAAATGATCATATGATTTTATCCTTTGTTGTGCTAATCTGGTATGTCATTTAATTGATTTGCATATATGGAATCATTCCTGCATTGCTGAGATAAATCCCATTTGATCATGGTGTATGATTCTTTTAATGTATCGTTGAATTCAGTTTAGTAATATCTGGCTGAGGATTTTTACATCAGAAATATTGGCCTGTTCAGTTCAGTTGCTCAGTTGTGTCTGACTCTTTGTGACCCTGTGAACTGCAGCACACCAGGCCTCCCTGTCCACCAACTCCCGGAGTTTACCCAAACTCATGTTCATTGAGTTGGTGATGCCATATAACCATCTCATCCTCTGTCGTCCCCTTCTCCTCCTGCCTTCAATCTTTCCCAGTATCAGGGTCTTTTCAAATGAGTCAGCTCTTCACATCACAAATATTGGCCTGTAATTTAC
The DNA here is from genome assembly GCA_006410935.1 of Redunca redunca. Taxonomy (NCBI): domain Eukaryota; kingdom Metazoa; phylum Chordata; class Mammalia; order Artiodactyla; family Bovidae; genus Redunca; species Redunca redunca. Next base: position 210,596 of record SJYQ01000494.1, on the reverse strand, counting down.
CTTTTTTGCTAATGTCTTTACCTGGTTTTCATATATGGGTGATGCTGGCCTCGGAATAAGTTTGGAAACAGTCTTTCTTCAATTTTTTAGTGTAGTTTGGAAAGGATAGATGTCATTAATAACTTTCCTCTAAATGTTTGGTAGAATTTATCATTGAAGCCACCTGTCCCTGGACTTTTGTTTATTGGGAATTTTTTTTTTGTTATTATTGATTCAATTTCATTTCTAGTAATTTGTTTAGATTTTTAAATTTATTCCTAATTCAGTCTTGGAAGATTTATATTTCTAGAAATGTATCTACTTTTAGATAATCTAATTTGTTGGCATATAATTAATAGTGAACTCTTACGATACTTTATATTTCTGTGGTGTCTGTCATAATTCCATCTTTCATTTCTGGTTTATTTGGGCTCTCTCTTTTTACTTCTTTTTCTTTTTTACATCAGGCCGTGTGGGATCTTAGTTCCCGAATCAGGGATTGAGCCTCTGCCCCCTTCATTGAGTGCACGGAGCCTTAACCACTGGACTGCCTGGGAAGTCCCGGGCCCTCTTTTTAATCTCAGTTATTGTATACTGTATTTTTCAGCTGTTTGGCTCTTTTATTTATTTATTTTTTACATTTTTTCCTCTTTGTTTAAATTCTCATGTTCATCTGTTCTCCTGACGTGGGTGAGCATCCTTATACTCATAACTTTGAACACTTTTTTCCCCAGGTAGACTGCTTATTTCTATTTTATCTAGTTTTTTCCTGATGTGTCTTGTTACTTCATTTGTAACATATTCATCTGTTTCCTTATTATGTTTCCTATTTCTCTGTGCATTTCTATTCACTAGGTTCAGTTCATTACATTTCCTGGCCTTAGACACATGGCTTTATACAGGAGATGGCCTACAGGGCCCAGCACACCTCCCCTCTGGCCAGCAGAGCCAGATGCTCCAGGGGTGTTCCCTCTGTGGGCTGCACGCCCCTTTCTGCTGTGACAGGGCTGACTGCTGTAGCCTAGTTAGAAGGCTGTGTTGGATGCTGGTCTAAATTGATGTGAGGCCCTGCATTATGTGACTGTGATGGGTGTGCTGGAGGCAAGGCAGCCCTCCATGATGGGTGGCTGTGTGGCGCTCCAGGGGCACAGGTGGACAGGGAGGCCCCCAGTGTGTCTGGTTGGGGGGCCTTGTGGTGCAGGAGTGCTGGAGGCATGGTGGTTGATGGGGCAGGCCCTTGACACTCATCAGCTACAGGGAAGACTCTAAATGTGGCCTGCCAGTGTCCATCCCTAGCTGGAGTCCCAGCTGCCTCTTGCTTTTCTAAGAAGCTCTCTGAGATGCACAAGTAGGTCTGACCCAGGTGTCTTTCAAACCACTGACTCTGCACAGGGACTGAGAACATGAGAGATTTTGTGTGTTGCCGGGGTCCAGCCCTGGTGGATCCAGGGATTCGAAGGTGGGGACGGCATTGGCGTCCTTGGAAATGATTTAGTTAGTTACAGATAGAGAGAAGCTAGAAGATTAGTAGAGAAAAAGGGGTTGTATAGCAAGGACGAAATGACATGGGGGAATCAGTCTTTCCAGAAACTGATCCGATTTCTTTATTTTTTGGGTTTGTTTATATACCTTTTTTTACATATAGGGATGAATACAGAGTCACATGGGGGTCAGCAGTCCTGACCTTCATCGAAATCAGGTGCTTCAAAAAAAGGTCTTAGGGAATTTACATCATCTTCTGGCCATGAGACCTGCTGACATTTTATGATCCTTTCTTTCTGATAACCAAAAAACTTATTTCTTCCAAGGGTGTTTTTTCTTAAACCAGGCACCACCCTACAAATAAAGTTACATTCCTATAGGGTGAGGGTGTAGTGAGTTACAATCAAGAAAGGAATTTATTTAACCCAAGGTTAACATGGTCAAGGTTAATACTTATTTCTACTTATTTCTCCTATATGTTTTAAAGATTAATACTTATTTCTCCTATATGCTTAAAGATTAATACTTATTTCTCCTATATGCTTAAAGATTAATACTTATTCTCTTATAAGCTAGTTATATTCATTATAAGGGCAGGGAACATGGAGATTTAACAGCAAACCTCAACCCAACAAGTGAAAATCCCTTCACCAATGTTCCCCTTAAGATCTATTTAGTCTTAAGATAGTGATAAAGTTACATTTTTACATAGCAAGGACACAGTGATTCATAACAAAGTACAATGATCTATTACAAAAGAGAAAATTCATTAACTCAAAAAGTCTAGTATTGCTGACCTTAAAAACTACTATATTTCTTTTTCTATATTCCAAATACATTGATTAATATATTCCCAGGTGCCTAAGGATATGGAGGCCTGGTGGCAATCATTGACTGGACAATGAGAAAAGCCCTATGCTAATTAAGACTTTAAAATACTCCAAAACTCTCTGTGCTGTTTATGGTTGAGAGGTAGTAAACAATTCTGTGCGTAGTGGCAGGAGTATGGATAATCCTGTCACACAAGCTAGTCTGTCAGCAGAGAGGTTTGACCTAAGACACCCTTGTCACACCCAGAACAGGGAATTAGCAGCAATTATTGACACAACAAATGAAAAACCCTTCACCAATATAATTCCTAACCAACCCACCATACTAATAATTTCCAACTCCCCAAAAGAATTTGCCTTTAGTAAGTCTAAAACATCTCATGCCTCCCAGGTTGGGAGGCTGTAAACAATCACATGTGGCCGGACAAACCTATACAGGTGAGCTAGATAACCTTCAGAGGAGTCCGTAAGCTGAAACACTCTTGTCATGCCCAGGAATTTTTATTGCCTTGAAGCTGCACGTTAACTCCTTCTCCGAGAGAAATGGTTATGGGGGAGAGCCCCCTGTAAAGTCAGAGTTGTAGGTGAGAGCATAAAACAGACTCTGGTTTTGGGGCAGACGCTCAGGAACAGGGGGTTTCCTGAGGCTCGATCACGCCTTTGCATATGCCGAAGCCTCCTTCCTCATGACCTTTGCCATGGGCGGAGTTCCTCACGCTGGCTCCCAGCAGTGTGTGTCCTAGGAGGGCAGGGTCTGTTTCTTGCAGTGTCCAGATCTCCTAAAAGTAAGCCCGGTGGGTTTTCAAAGCCCTCCCTGTGGAGGACCTATGCAGTTGTGATATCTTCCAGCTGTGAATCACTGTTCTGGAGCTGTAGTTTCTAACTAGACCGTTTCCAGTCCTCCTACTCACCTTGGGGTTTCTCCTTCATATCTTTATTTGTGGAAATTTTTCTCTGCTAATCTTCAGGTCATTCTCAGATAATTTCTCTGTAAGTTGTAACTTGCATGTGTCCAGGGGAGGAGGTGAGCTCTATCATCTTGATCCCCTCTAAGAACTTTTTAAAAATATATATGCATTTATCACTGTAGACATAACTCTTCAAATTGAATTGTTTTTGTAGTATTCCATAAGTTTAGGTACTTTGGGTTTCCAATTTTTTTTTCAAGATTTTTAAAATTTCCCTTTTGATTTATTTTGTATGCATTGGTTGTTCAGGAGCTTGTTGTTCAATTTCTAAAGTGTTCTTGAATTTTCCATTATTCCTGTTAATACTGAATTTCATTTTCATACCATTGTGGTTGGAAAAGATATTTGATATGATTTCAATATTCTTGGGTTTCTGAAGACTTGTTTTGTGGCTAGGCATTTGATCCATCCTAGGAAATGTTCTATTAATATGTATACTTCAAAAGAATAGAAATTTTGGTGCTGTTGAGTGGAATGTACATATATGCCTGCCTGGTTTTCTTTCTATCAACTGTGCACTCAAATTCAGTGTTTCCTTTTTGATATTCTCTCTGGATGATCTATACAGTGGTGACAGCTGTGTGTTGATATTTCTTACTGTTATTTTATTTCTGCACATTTCCCCTTCATGGGTGTTAACATTTTCTTTATATAATATACTCCAATATACTCCAGTGACTCCAATGCTGAATACATACATATTTATAATTGGCATAATTTCTTGATGAATTAATCCCTTTATCATTATATAGCCTTTGTTTCCTTGAGAGACTTGACTTAAAATCTTTTTTGCTTGATAGTAGACAAGTCAGGTAAGTATCATTTGCATGAAATATCTTTTTTTTCCCAGTTATTCAACTTTATCCTATATATGGCCTTAAGATTCACAAAGTCTCTTGTATACAATATAATTTTTTTTTAATCCATTCAGTCATACTATGGATTTTTAAAATTGAAGTGTAGTTGATTTACAATTTTACATTAGTCTCAGCAGTACAACATATATAGATTATGCTCTACTTAAAGTTATTACAAAATGATGGCTATATTTCCCTGTTTTGTACAATATATCCCTATTTTCTACATAGAAGTATTGAATTAAGAGAAACGACTGTCTTACCCTCCCTGCTTCACAGTTCCAACCAGTAACCACTAATTTGTTCTCTATAACTCTACTAGTATTTTGTTATTAATATATACATTCCTTTCTTGCATTTTTTAGATTCCACATATAATTGAGAACAGAGCTTTCACTAGCTTATTTCAGCAGGTATAATACACTCTAGGCCCAGTCATGTTGTTGCAAGTTGCAGAATTTCCAATGACTGAGTAAGAGTCCACACACTACATTTTCTTTATACATTGATCTGTTGATGGACCCTTCCATACTGTTTTCTATAGTAGCTGTTAACAGTTTACATCCCACCAATGGCACGGCAGGCCTCCCTTTTCTCCTCATCCTCTCCAGCATTTATTGTTGGTAGACTTTTTAATAACCATTCTGACAGGTGCAAGGCGATACCTCATTGTAGTTTTGATTTGCTTGTCTCTATATGTACATTAGTTGCTCAGGCACATTCATCTCTTTGCAACCCCATAGACTGTATGTAGCCCTCTAGGCTCCTCTGTCCATGGAATTCTCCAGGCAAGAATACTGGATCGAGTATCCATTCCTTTCTCCAGGGGATTTTCCTAACCCAAGGACTGAACCTGGGTCCTCAATTCAACAATTCAATCTGCCTGGTGTTGTAGGCAGATTCTTTACCATCTGAGCCATTGGGGAAGCCCCTTGCATGTCTCTTATAAGCACTTAATATTCACAAGCTTGCAAGACTGTAAATGACATTTGCCCTCAAGAAATGCCCTGGGGTAGATAACCGAAGAATTCAAAACAGGGCAGACTTTCAAGATGCCAATTTCAAGAGGTAAATTTTACTCACACGGCTTAAAAAAAAAAAGAGTACTTGAAAAGATGCAAAACATTGCTAATTATTAGAAACATGCATGCATTAGAGACAAGTCCCCTGTAGCCTGCCAGGCTCCTTTGTTCATGGAGTTCCCAAGGCAAGAATACTAGAGTGGGCTGTCATTCACTTCTCCAGGGGATCTTCCTGACTCAAGGATGAACCCAGGTCTCCCACACTGCAGGCAGATTCTTTACCATCTGAGCCACCAGGGAAGCCCTTCTTAGATTTTGTTCTCGTATAGGTTATTACAGAGTGTTGGGTAGGGTTCCCTATCCTGTATCATATGTCCTTGTGGACTATATATTTTATAAGTACTAGTATGTACCTGTTAATCCCAACTTCTTAATTCATCCTTTCCGCCCACCTTTCTGCTGTGGTAGCCATAAGTTTGTTTTCTCAGTATGTGAGCATGTTTCACTCTGTATAGTTCAGGGGTATCAATCTTTAGATTCCACATGTAAGTGATACCATATTATATTGGTCTTTCTTTATCTGACTTACTTCTCTAAGCATGATCATCTCTAGGTTTACCCACGTTGCTGCAAATGGCATTATTTCATTCTTTTTTATAGCTGAGTAAAATTTCATTCTCTCTATATACCATTTCTTTATCTGTTCATCTGTTGATCTCTATATACCATTTCTTTATCTGTTCATCTGTTGATGAACATTTTGATTGCTTCCATGTCTTGGCTATTGTAAATAGAACTGCAGTGAAAGTTGGGTTGTTTTTTATAAATATGATTTTCTCCAGACACACAACCAGGAATGGGACTGTTGAACCATTTAAAAGCTCCAATTTTAGCTTCTTAAAGAACTTCCATACTGTTCTCCATAGGGGCTGGTATCAGTTTACATTCCCACCAACAATAAAGGAAGGTTCCCTTTTCTCCATGACCTCTCCAGCATTAATTGTTTGTAGGTTTTTTAATGATGACCATTCTGACTGTGGCAAGGTGATACCTCATTGTAGTCTTGATTTGAATGTCTCTAATACTTAGCGATGTTGATCAACACTTTGTGTGCGTGTGTGTTTTAACAGAGTGAGTAACATTTGCCTCTTGTAACTGGCTTTTTGAAAGTCTCCCCTGTTTTGATTTCTCTTGCTATTACCTATTGCAGGATATTTCTGGATGGTAGGTATTATTTACAGCTCCGAAGTCCTTGTGACTAGTAAATGCCCCAAAGCACGGGTGTTAAACTTGCTGTTACAGAAACTGTGAGAAGGCAGCAGGATTTCTTCCTGCCCAACTCTGGATGATTGGGCCACAAAAGCCAGAGTGGAAGCTGTGTTCTGGGTTATAGAGTGGAATGTGCCAGAACAAATAGGCAAAAGCTTGTGTTTCATTACTTCTGTTTATTTTCTGTTTGAGTTAATTTTTAGTATTTATTGGTGTGAAGTTGATTTGCAGAGCTTTGTTGCAGGTGTACAGGAACTTGTTCAGTTGTGCTTATACATATATGTATTCTTTTTCAGATTCTGTTCCCATATAGATTATCAGTGTTGAGTGGAGTTCCATGTGCTATACAGAGGTCCTTGTTGATTATCTATTTTAAATGTGTTAGTGTGTATCTGTTAATCCCCACCTCTTGTTTTATCATTCCCCTTCACCTTTCCCCTTTGCTCACCAGTGGTTTGTCTTCTAAGTCTGTGAGTATGTTTCTCTTTTGTACATTAGTTCAGGGGTTATAAATTCTAACTATAAGTGATATCATATGATATGGGTCTTTATCTTCATTAAGCACAATCAGCTTATAGTTCCATCCATGTTGCTGCCAAAGGCATTCTTTCATATTTTTATGGCTGAGTAATATTCCATTTTTCATATGTATGACTTCTTTAACCATTCATCTGTCAATGGACATTTGTTTCCATATTTTGGCTATTGTAAATAGAACTGCACGTGTCTTTCTTTTCCAATTCTAGATTTCACTGGACACAGGCCCAGGAGTGGGACTGCCAGATCATATGGTGGCTCTAGTTTTAGGTTTTTTTTTTTTTTTCAAAGATTTCCATATTGTTTACCATGGCTTACCATAGTGGCTGATACCAGTTTATATTCCCATCCAGAGCATAGCAGGATTCCCTTTTTTCTTCACCTTCTCCAGCATTTATTGTTTATAGACATTTTAACCATACTATTCTATCTGGTGTGAGGTGATATCTTGTGATTTGCATGTCTCTAATAATTAGCGATATTGAGCATCTTTTCAGATGGTTTTCTATTTTATACACTGTAAATAAAATTTACCTCTTGAAGCTGGCTTTTTGAAAATCTGCTCTGTCTTGAACTTTTTTTCAAATTACCAACCCCAGGATATTACTTGAGGGTAGGTGTCATTTACAGCCTTGTGAGTCTTGTGCACATGAAGTGCCCAAAAGAACTGATTTTAAATCTGCAGCTTCATAAACAGCAGGATTTACAGGGCAGCAGGATTTCTGCATTCCTACCTGTGCTTACTGGAAACACACAGCTATAGTGGAAATCGCATTCCTGGGTTTAAATTAGAGGATAATGTGTGTCTCATAACATTTTGCTTTCTTTTCAGTTTAATTTTTAGTTTTTATTGTTGTAAATTAAAACATTTTAATTGAAGGATAATTGCTTTACAGGATTTTGTGGTTTTCTGTCACACATCAACAAGAATCAGCCATAGGTACACCCACGTCCCCTCCCTCCTGGACCTCCCTCCCATCTCCCTCCCCATCCCACCTTTCAGCTTGTCACAGCGCCCCTGTTTGAGTTCCCTAAGTCATACAGCAAATTCCCATTGGCTATCTATTTTACATATAGTATTGTAAATGTCTATGTTACTCTCCCCATACATCTCCCCTATTGTAGTAAATTTGATTTACAGTTAATTTTGTTGTAAAATTAACAAGCTGCGTTAGGAACATATACGTATTCTATTTGGATTTTGGTCTCATATAGGTTATTACAGAGTGCTGAGTAGAGTTTCCTGTGCTAAATAGTAGGTCCTCGTTGATTACGTATTTTATATGTGCTAGTGTGTATCCCCACTCCAGTACTCTTGCCTGGAAAATTCCATGGATGGAGGAGCCTGGTGGGCTGCAGTCCATGGGGTCGCTAAGAGTCAGACACGACTGAGCGACTTCACTTTCACTTTTCGCTTTCATGCATTGGGGAAGGAAATGGCAACCCACTCCAGTGTTTTTGCCTGGAGAATCCGAGGGACGGGGGAGCCTGGTGGGCTGCCATCTCTGGGGTCGCACAGAGTTGGACACGACTGAAGTGACTTAGCAGCAGCAGCAGCAGTGTGTACCTATAAATACCCACATCTTTTTTTCCCCTTACTTTTCCCCTCAGTAACTATTGGTTAGTTTCTTAGTATTTGAGTCTGTCTGTCCCTTACACATGAGTTAGAGGTATCAATGTTTAGATTGTAAGTGATATCATATATGTGTCTCTATCTTTCTCCATTAAGCATAATCATCTCCAATTCCATCCATGTTCCTGCAAAAAGCATTATTTCATATTTTTATAGCTGAGTAATATTCCATTGTCTGTATATACAACTTCTTCATCCCTTCATCTGTTGATGGATATTTTTGCTATCTCCATGATTTAGATATTGTAAATAGAACTGCAGAGAACATTGAGTGCATATGTGTTTTCAAATTCTGGCTTTCACCAGCTGTAGACCAAAGGTGGGACTGCCAGACAATTTGGTAGATCTAGTTTTGGTTTCGTTAGAAACCTCTATATGGCTCACCATAACAAACCAAGGTGGTTGTTACCAGTTTACATTTACAGCAACAGAAAAGGAGGGTTCTCTTTTATCTTTGCCTTCTCCAGCATTTACTGTTTGTATACTTCTTAGTCATGGTTACTCTAACTGATGAGAGGAGATACTTGCTTGTAGTTTTGATTTGTCTATCTCTAATAATTAGCGGTGTTGAGCATCTTTTGCAGTGGTTTTTAAAATCTCAACCCTGTTAGTTAAATTTACCCTTTGAAATTAACCTCTGGAATGTTGTCCTGATGAATTCTTTTTCCATACCTCACCCAGGATATTTCATGAGGGACAATGTCATTTACAGCTATGTAGGACTCCTGACTATTCAGGACTCAGAAGCAATGGTTTTAGAGTTGCTATTATTGGAAGAATCGACAAGGAGGCAGCACTTTTTCATGTCCAACTTTGGCTAATGGGAAAACCAGAGGCTTAGTGAAACTGTGCTTCCTGGGTTATCATTTGGAATGTCTTTTGCCAGAAAAAGGCTCAAGGGCTTTTGTCTTTTAATTTCTTCCCCCTAACCCTTTACCTCTGGGACAAATCTGAACACCTGGAAAATTGCTGGCTTGAGACTGTTGTCTTAAATGGTGGTAGTGGTTTAGTTGCTAGGCTGGGTCAGGCTTGTTGCAACTGCATGGGCTGTAGCCCACCAGGATCCTCTATGCATGAGATTTCCCAGGCAAAAACTAGAGTGGGTTAGGGCATCTTCCCAACCCAGGGATTGAAACTGCGTCTTGTTTGGCAGGTGGATTCTTTTCCACTGAGCCACCTGGGAAGCCCACTGTCCTAAATCGAAGAGGCTTTTAAAGGAAGGAATCTGTAGTAGGGATCTACACCTCCGGGAGACCTGGAGAACAGCTAGCTTTTCAAAGCTCTTAGAGCCCAGGGGCTCCACCAGGCTTTGGATACATAAGCTTGGTTCGTCTCTTGGAAGGCCCAATTGCATCTGAAATTGTGTTCTCACACAGAAGGGAAAAAGCATTACGGGCCTGAAAGGGGTCTCATGTGCTGGGACATCCTCCTCTCCTCCCTGAAGCCCAGGACATTGCAGCCTTGGGCTCCAAACCTGCTCAGGCTGCAGGAACGTGACACCAGTGAGGGAAAGCAAGATTAGAGAGGAGTAGAGAGTGCAGTTATCTTTTCTGTTACTTTTAAGTTTTTATAATAGTATCCTTGATTCATGTTTTGTTTGTTTTAGGTCTACAGTAAAGGGATTCATTGATACATCTACACATGGAATTTTTCAGAGCTTCTGACCCATACAGGTTATTAAAGCATGTTGAGAAGAATTCTTTGTTATAGATTAGGATTTTGTTGATGCTTCATTTTGTGTATATATTAGTGAGTATAAGTTTCCTCCCACCTGCAAATTTATTTTTTCCTCTAACCGTTTCCCTCTGGTAAGTGTGTTTCTGTTTTAAGTTTCTGAATCTCTTTGCTAAAGTAGCTCATTGCTATGAGTGTTTCGATTGCACCTCTAAATGATATCAGTGATGTTTGTCTTTGTCTAATTTATTTTAGTTAGTATGATCATCTCTGGGAAAATTGATGTTGCTGAGAAGAACAATATTTCATTTGTCTTTAGGGTTGAACAAGTTTCATTTCTCCCTGTACCACTTCCTCCTATTCCTTTCATCTTCCCTAGGACATTTTGATGACTTCGATGCCTTGGCTATTGTAAATAGTGAGTACTTTGTTGAACGTTGGTGTACCTGCGTCTTTTGGAATTAAAGTTTTCTCCAGCTGTGTTCCAAGCTTAGAAATACCTGATCAACTGAACAGCTATATTTCTAGTCTCCTAAGGAACATCCATAGTGTTCCTGTTTCAGCTCTACACACTTTGGATTTTATCTGAGAGCGTAGGAGTACTGTTCCCCAGCAATTTTTCAAGCATTTGTTGTTTGTAAACGTTAAAATGATTACTCTGACTCGAAGGAAATGATATCCTGCTGCACTATTCAATCACTTCTTAAATTTGTTGAAGGAGATAATTTTATTCGTCTTTCTATGTTTCTTTAAACTTGTTACTTTTAAATACTGTGAGTTATATTTATCTGTTGAGATTGGCTTCTGGAAAGCTGTCCTGATTTGCATTATTTTTCCCATGAATGTCACCCATTGAATATCTCTTGAGAGCCAGTGACTTTCCCACCAAGCAGGCTTGTGAATATTCAGACCCCAGGAGCTGGAGACTGACACTAGCAGTTAAAAAAACATCCACGAGGCGGCAGCACTTTTTCATACCCAACTGGTTGCTGGGGAAAGCCGAACCCTAGCATATCTGGGCTTCCAGGATTGTCACTGTGAGTGCACCTGAGGGCGTCTGTCTTCCTAGGGCTTCCTTCTCAGCCCTCACTGCAGGAATAAGTCTGAAGGCCTGCTTCAAGGTTCCCTGGAGGGTGTGGTCCTGCCTAGGGGAGGCCCTTGAAACAAGGAAGCTGTTTTATGGATCTAAGAGCAGCTGGGTTTTCCAAACTCCTTCTGCCCAGGAGCTCCATCAGTATTTGGGTACACTCAGATTGGGTTTGGAGAAGGCAATGGCACCCCACTCCAGTACTCTTGCCTGGAAAATCCCATGGATGGAGGAGCCTGGTAGGCTGCAGTCCATGGGGTCGCCAAGAGTCGGACACGACCGAGCGACTTCACTTTCACTTCTCACTTTTATGCATTGGAGAAGGAAATGGCAACCCACTCCAGTGTTCTTGCCTGGAGAATCCCAGGGACGGGGGAGCCTGGTGGGCTGCCATCTCTGGGGTTGCACAGAGTCAGACACGACTGAAGCGACTTAGCAGCAGCAGCAGCAGCAGCAGCAGATTGGGTTGGGTCCTGGCTGGTCTATCTGCATTGGGAAATTTGTGTTCCCATGCAGAGAGGAGCAAGGAATATGGGTCTGAAAGGGGCTCAAATACTGGCACACCCTTCCTTCCTCCCTGAATCCCACCATATTTCAGCCTTAGGATCCCAGCCTGCTGAGGCCACAGGGACGTGACGCCAACCAGGCTAAAGGGCTTTTAGAGAGCAGTAGAGAGTGCAGTTCTCTCTCTCTCTCTTTTTTCTTGTTTCTTCTTTGTTCCATTTTAAAAGTTGTAGAAATATTATTGATGTACAGTGTGGTGTTTGTGTGCAGACAGGCAATTCATCGATATATCTACAGATGCCATGTTTTTGGAGCTCTCACTCTGATGCAGGTTCTGAGAGCATTATGCCCAGCCTTCCCTTTACTCTCAATTACATTTGTTGATGTTGTCTTTTTTTATGTGCATTAGTGTGTGTAGATTATTCACGCCTTCAAATTTCTAATTTTCCCCCCACCTTTTCTCTTTGTTGAGCTGTAAGTTAACGTAAATAAGTCAATTTCTCTTTTGTACTCTAGTTCATTTAGCTGAGTTTTCCATTCGACCACAAAGCAGTAACACAGGATATCTGTCTTTGTCTCATTTATTTTACTTCGTAGTTTCATATAGGGGTCAATCCCTGTTACTGAGGTGGCTATTAATTTATTCTTCCTTATGGCCTAGTAAGATTGCGTTGTGTCTCCAGACAAGTTTTTCCCCGTAGTTTTGTCTCTCCCTGGATCTGTTCTCCGCTTCCTTGACTTGTGTGCTTGAATACTGAGCATGGTAGTTAAGGTTGCAGTGCTTGCCTCTTTGGGGATTAAGATTTGCTCTGCCTATCCAGGCATAGAATTGCCAGATCCTCTGATATCTTGATTTTTTAGTGTCATCCTTTCTAGGGTAGGCCTTTGACACAAGAAGTTGGAGTAAAGGATAGGCATCACCTGCAGACCTGGACAGCAGCTGGGTTTTCCAAGTTCTTGTGTCCACGGTTACCACCATGACATGAAAGTGAAAGAAAGTGAAAGTGAAGTCGCTCAGTCGTGTCCGACCTTTTGCGACCCAGTGGACTGTAGCCCACCAGGCTCCTCTGTCCATGGGATTATCCAGGCAAGAATACTGGAGTGGGTTGCCATTTCTTTCTCCAGGGGATCTTTCCAACCCAGGGATCGAACCCAGGTCTCCCGCACTGCAGGCAGACGCTTTAACCTCTGAGCCACCAGGGGAGCCACCACCATGATGTGGGTCCACTAAAATTCGGTTGGCTCCTGGCTGGCCCATCTGCATAGGAAAATGTTGGCGTGCTGCGATTCATGGGGTCGCACAGAGTCGGACACGACTGAGCGGCTGAACTGAACTGACCCAGAGGGGAGCAAGGCCCAAAAGAGGGCTCACATACTAGAACCATTTCTGCTGCTACTGCTAAGTCGCTTCAGTCATGTCCAACTCTGTGCGACCCCATAGACGGCAGCCCACCAGGCTCCGCGTCCCTGGGGTTCTCCAGGTAAGAACACTGGAGTGGGTTGCCATTTCCTTCTCCAAAGCATGAAAGTGAAAAGTGAAAGTGAAGTCTCTCGGTCGTATCCAACTCCTAGTGACCCCATGGACTGCAGCCTACCAGGCTCCTCTGTTCATGGGATTTTCCAGGCAAGAGTACTGGAGTGGGGTGCCGTTGCCTTCTCCAAGAACCACCTCTTCTCCTCCCTAAATCCCACCTTACTTCAGCCTTGGGATCCAGGCCTGGTCCGGCTGCGAGGACTGGACTCCTACGGGTTTTAAAGTTGTTCTTCCAGGAAATGGCCACAAGGTGGCAGGTTTTCCTCATGCCCCAATCCGGTTACTCTGGCAACTAGAGCCTCCCTTAGTCAATGGTGGTGTTGCTGGTTTGTAAATTGGAGTTGAATGTCTCAGAACAAACACCCAAGGACTTCTTAGTCATTATTTCTTCCTCCTGACCCACCACCTCCTCCCCCTGTCTCGACAAATGCCTGTATCTGCAAAACTGTTGTGCTGAGGATGGTGTATTCTGTAGGTGAGGCAACTTAAAGAAAGGAGGCTGGAGGTAGGAACCCACCACTAGGACGTTTGGAGACCAGGCAACTTTTCAAAGCTTTTATAGCCCAGAGTATCCACCATCCTTTGGGTGCACTCGACTCGGTTTAGATGTAAAACATCAAATCTGTGAACGTGCTTCGTAGATTGCTAAGGACTTCTTGAAAGAAAGGTAGTATTCCCTGGGCATGTGGTCACTGTCAAGGGGGAGCTTGCTTTTCAAGGAGGGTGGAGGACTTGCCTGAAGTCTCAGCTGTGAGTGGTAGACCTGGGTTCACTTAAAGCTGACTCACATTGCCTCTCTCACTGGGTATACTTTGACTTTACACTCAAAGTCAAAATGATGAAAGACAGTAGCCTGTGGCTCAGTGTTGGGGTGTTGGTGGAAGGCTCTGATGCTTCTTGAGACATCCTTTCTGCTGGTCTTTCACATGTAGTGATTACAGTTCTCCGTGCAGAGGCTGTGGGTTCTGATACTTACACAGTGTTTTCATGAAGAACATTTAATTTGTTCTTCTAAGAAGTCTGGGAGGTCAGGACATTCCAGGGACCTAGAAGATAGATGGTGGTTGGTCAGGGATAAAGGTTTCTTGTTGTTTAATTGCATCTCACAAAAGAGAGATTGTACGGTTCATGATGTTAGGACAATTGGCTAGTATTTAGAGAAAAATAAAGCTCAATCGCAACCTTGTGCCTTCAGTTCAGTTCAGTCACTCAGTCGTGTCTGACTTTTTGTGACCCCATAAACTGCAGCATGCCAGGCCTCCCTGTCCATCACCATCTGGAGTTCACTCAAACTAATGTCCATTGAGTCAGTGATGCCATCCAGCCATCTCATCCTCTGTTGTCCCCTTCTTCTGCCCCCAATCCCTCCCAGCATAAAAGTCTTTTCCAATGAGTCAACTCTTCACATGAGGTGGCCAAAGTACTGGAGTTTCAGCTTCAGCATCATTCCTTCCAAAGAAATCCCAGGGCTGATGATCTCCTTCAGAATGGACTGGTTGGATCTCCTTGCAGTCCAAGGGACTCTCAAGAGTCTTCTCCAACACCACAGTTCAAAAGTATCAATTCTTTGGCACTCAGCTTTCTTCACAGTCCAACTTTCACATCCATACGTGAGTACTGGAAAAACCACAGCCTTGACTAGATGGAACTTTGTTGGCAAAGTAATGTCTCTGCTTTTCAGTATGCTATCTAGGTTGGTCATAACCTTGTACCTTACACCGCAGTAAATTCCAGAAATGTAAAAAATGAGGCAGTAAAAGAATTAGAAAATGAAGGTAATATGAAAAATTATCTTGGAGTGAGGATGTTTCACAGGAAATAGCAAAGGTAGAAGAAGAAAGGAAAAGATATATAAAACTGACTACATAGAAGATTGAAGGTGGGAGGAGAAGGGAATAGCATCACCAGCTCAGTGGACATGAGTTGAGCAAGCTCCAGGAGACGATGAAGGACAGGGAAGCTTGGCATGCTATAGTCCATGGGGTCACAACGAGTAGGACATGATTGGGCAACTGGACAAGAACATAGAAGCTGAAACGTACATATAGCATAGCTCACAGAGTCACTCAGAAGGTAATGCAGCTGTGAAAAGTACTGTCAGTACTTGCAATGAGCGAAAGCTATTCTGTAGTATAAAAAGAGCTCTTATAGATCTATTTTTAAAATGACCAACATTTCAAAGAAAAAATACTAGATACTTCAAAGTATCATATGAAAAGGTACTCAACCTGACTAGTAATGAGGGTAGTCATGAAACTATTAATAAATTGAAACAGCAATGAGATTTTTTTTTTTTTTTTTTCACCCTTAAAATTGGCCAAGATTAAAAGGTTTAGTAGGAAACATTAGGGTTTTTTAAGGCATCTTCCCATCTTTTTATGAGAGTGTCACTGATGCAGTCTCTGGAAGGCTCTTTGGCAACATTTCACTCTGGAAGATTTGTTAGAAATATTGTCACATGTAAGTGTGACACATTTCAACGAAGTTATAGCATACATGAAAAGTTGAAACCATCTAAATGTCCACCCAGAGGCAATAGTAGCTACCAAAAAGAATGAGATTTACTAAGGTGGTTAGGAAATAAATTCCAAGATAAATTTTAGAGGAAAAAAAAAGTAAGATACAGTAAGGTATGTTGAGAAAGCTCATACTTGAGTAAACAAGTATTTTTTTTATGGCAGAGAAAACTGGAAAGATACTCAGACACTTCATAGAGATTGCTTACGGAGACAGGATCTGGAGGTCTGGGAAGGGACAGATATTTTTCTTTTGCAGTGGGCATGTCTCAGTTTCTGTCCTGTTTGGGATTCTTTATGGTTCCTAAATAAGGTTCAGTGTCTGATTCTAGTCAGGAAATTCTCAGTCATTATCACTTTGCAGCTGCTCCCCCATCCTTAATCCACTCCTTATAGGACTCTTATTTGTTTGTTTGACTGCGTCAGGTTTCAGCTGTGGCACGTGGGGTCTTGTTGCGTGATCACACGGGATCGTCCATTATAGTGTGTGGACTCTCTAGTGGTGCTGCTTGGGCTCCGTAGTTGCAACGCATGGGCTCCAGGACACGCAGGCGTCATTAGTTGTGGCATGCGGGCTCTCTAGCTGTGACACAGGCGTTCTGGAATGCACGGGCTTAGTTGCTCCACAGCATGTGGGATCTTAGTTCCCAAACAGGGGGCTAAACCTCTGTCCCCTGCATTGCAAGGTGGAGTCTTAACCACTGGACCATCAGGGAATTCCATTTATTGAACTCTTATCCTGCGTATTTTGGACTTTCTCATCCCAGCCTCCATATCTCTCAACTGCTCTTTCATATTTAACTTCCTATTTCTCTAGACTACATTATCATTATTTGCTTCCAATCTTCACTAATTCTCTTTCAGTTATGTTCGTATTCTACTTAACCTGTTCATTGAGTTTCTTGAATTTCAAGAACCATATTTTATTTCTGCAGTTATTTAAAAACTATCTTAACACTTTTTTATTCCTTTTCCATCTCTCTGATTTCTACTCTTATGTTACTAGTCTTTTCTGATCTGGTTATTTCATGATCTTGAGGACAAAGAATGTGCCCTGTCATAGCAGTAAACCAAGGATGTTGTGGGCATCAAACCGTCAGCCTCTGCAGCCTTCCCTCTCATGGTGCACCCTGAGGGGAGTTCAGGTCGAAGAACAAGTGGTTGACCCTAGATGGTTAAGGTGTATATCAACGGAATAATTTCAAAGGCCAGACTCTTCCATAGTCCTATACATAGAAAAGCACTGAGTTACTAACTTGAGAGGCTTGTTTTTATGATTAGCAATCATCCTTTGTTGTTCCACCACACAGTGCTGGCGGTTGCTGTTTGTTGTTTTACAGCAAAAAGTCCTATATATCCTGGCTCCTCCCTTACCTCTTAGGAGCAGTTCCTCAGAGCTGCCTGAGAGGCTGGTTCCTGGACTATAGTCCTCAATAATGCCCTGAATAAAACATAATTCTCAACTTTCAGGTTGTGCATTTTTTCAGTTGACAGTCTATATATTATATTTTATAGTCAATATATTATTTTACAGTCTGTGTATTGTATTGTCTGATTTCTTGGAGAATATTTATAGCTTCTGCTGAAATAGTGCAGTGTTTTCTTGTGTTTTAAAATTTTGGCCTGTTAGCTCGAGCTCCCTGGTGGCTCGGGTGGTAAAGAATCTGCCTGCAATGCAGGAGACCTGGGTTTAATCCCTGGGTTGGGAAGATCCCCTGGAGAAGGGAATGGCTACCCAATCCAATATTCTTTCCTGGAGAATTCCATGGACAGAGGAGCCTGGTTTGTTACAGTCCACGGGATCACACAGAGTCAGACACGGCTGAGCAACTAACACACATGGGAATCCTATAAAACCTTGGCTGAGAGTGAGCCTCTTCAAAGAGGATTGGCTCTTGTGCCCAAAACTTGTCATGAGTCAAGGACAACTGTTTATTTTTTTAAATATTATTTAATTATTGGGCTGCACCCAGTCTTAGTTGTGGCATATGGATCTTTTTAAACATTGAAGCACATGGGATCTAGTTCCCTGACCAGGGATCGAACCCAGGCCTCATACAATAGGAGAATGGAGTCTAAGCCACTGGACCACTAGGGAAGTCCCAGGACAACTGTTTATTTTACTTCCTCGGTTTGATGCGGTCCTGGATCTCTATAGGATGGCTGCTGTCCAAAACCCTTACCAACGAGTATGTGTTCTGCTGAGGCTCCAGCTCCCGTGAGTGGAACTGTGAGATGAGTGTCCAGGAGGGCCTGCTGGCACCGGTGGTGGCAGCCTTGGGTGGCTGCAGGGACACCAGAGGGCATGTTCTCATGGCTGTGATTTACTATGATGAAAGGATGCAAAGAAAAGTCAGCCAAGGGGAAAGCACACGGAGTGAAGTCCCTGGGAAATCAGGCACCAGCTCCAAGGACCTCTTCCAGGGGAGTCGCGCAGGAGGTGCTCAACTCCTCCAGCCCTTAGCTGTGACAACACATGTGAAACATCGCCTGTCAGGAAGCTTGTTAGTGACACAGAGTTTTTACTGGGGGCTGCTCATAAAGTATCCCCTCTGCCTGGAACAGACCAACATTCCAGACTCCTGGAAGGAAAGCAGATGTTTAGCATAAACTATATTTTTACACACTATTTAAGCACTGTTAGCAGTTAGAGTGGTGGGAATCCTCCCAAATTCCAGGTTTCCAGATGGCAGCCAAGGATTGCAGTCTGAGACCTACTTTCAATCTTTTCTGCATGGTTTGCTCCCGTGGCCCTGGGCCAAGGCATCTGGATAGCAAAGTTATCATCAGGAGGACCCCAGGCACGGGATGAGAACAATGTTAGGTGCTGATCTCAGTGATGACCTTTAGGGGTTAACATTATAGTCCTTAGGCTCCAGGAGGCCTGGGGGCTGTGTGCTCATGGTCATCAAGTAGTTAACATCTCCCACTTGGTGAGGGGTCTTCACATCTGGAAAACAACTCAGGAATGTGTATCAGATACTGTTATCTAGGTACTTCAGAGAGGAGCTAAAGCAGAGAATATGGGGGAAGCCCCCACAAGCTCCTGCTCAGTTACAATATAATGTCTTTTACTTGGTGATTCTTGTATTCTGCTGGGGCTTCCCAGGTGGCGCTAGTGGTAAAGAATGCGTCTGCCAAAGCAGGAGACAAAAGAGACAGGGGTTCGATCCCTGGGCTGGGAATATCCCCTGAAGGAGTGCATGGCAACCCACTCCAGTATTCTTGCCTGGAGAATCCCATGGACAGAGGAGCCTGGCAGGTTACAGTCCATGGAGTCGCACAGAGTCAGGCATGACTGAAGCGACAAAGTGTGCATGTATTCCACAACATAGTGTTTTCACGGTTTATTCATTTTGTGCCATGTGACAAGATTCAGCATTTTCAAAGCTAAATAATAATCCCTCATATGTATATGCTGTATTTTCTTTATGCTTTGTTTTTGTCTAATTGCTAAGTCACGACTGACTCTGCGAGCCCGTGGGCTGCAGCACAGCAGGCTTCCCTGTCCTTACTATCTCCCTGAGTTTGCTCAAACTCATGTCCACTGAGTCGGTGATGCCATGCAACCATCTCATCCTCTGTTGCCCCCTCTCCTCCTGCCTTCAATCTTTCCCAGCATCAGGGTCTTTGTCTACATGTGATGTTTCTGCTTTTTAATACACTGTCTAGGTTTGTCATAGCTTTTCTTCCAAGGAGCAAACATCTTTTAATTGTGTGGTTGCAGTTACCATCCACAGAGACTTTGGAGCCCAAGAAAATAAAGACTGTCACTGTTACAACATTTTCCCCATCTGTTTGCTATGAAGTGATGGGATTGGATGTCATGATCTTAGTTTTCTGAATGTTGGGTTTTAGGTCCAGCTTTTTTCACTCTCCTCTTTCACCTTCACTGAGGGGCCCTTTAGTTCCTGGTCACTTTCTGCTATTAGAGTGGTACCATCTGCATATCTTAGGTTGTTGATATTTCTCCCAGAAATCTTGATTCCAGATTATGAGTCATTCAGCCCTGCATTTTGCATGATGTACTCTGCATGGAAGTTAAATAAGCAGGGTTGCAGCTTTGACATACTCCTTTCCCACTTTGGAACCAGTCTGTTGATCCCTGTCCAGTTCTAACTGCTGCTTCTTGACCTGCAAATGGGTTTCTCAGGAGGCAGGTAAGGTGGTCAGGTATTCCTATCTCTTTAAGAATTTTCCACACTTTGTTGTGATCCACACAGTCAAAGATTTTAGCACACTCAATGAAATAGAAGTAGATGTTTTCCTGGAATTCCCTTGTTTGTTCTATGATCCAACAGATGTTGGCAGTTTGATCTCTGGTTCCTCTGCCTTTCCTAAATCTAGCTTGAACATCTGGAAGTTATCAGTTCATGTACTGTTGAAGCCTAGCTTGAAGGATTTTGAGCACTGCCTTGCTAGCATGTGAAATGAGCACAATTGTGCACTAATTGGAATGTTCCTTGGCATTGCCCTTCTTTGGGATTGGAATGAAAACTGACCTTTGCCAGTCCTGTGGTCATGGCTGAGTTTTCCAAATTTGCTGGCATATTGAGTGTAGCACTTTAACAGCATCACTTTTAGAATTTAAAATTGTTCATCTGGAGGTCTAATACCTCCACCAGCTTTGTTCATAGTAAAGCTTCCTAAGGCCCACTTGACTTTGCACTCCTGGATGTCTGGCTCTAGGTGAGTGACCACACCATTGTGGCTATCTGGATCATTAAGACCTTTTTTGTATAGTTCTTCTGTGTATTCTTGCAACTTCTTCTTAATCTCTTCTGCTTCTATTAGGTCCTTGCTGTTTCTTTCCTTTAATTGTGCCGAACTTCACATGAACATTTTCCTTGGTATCTCTCCAATTTTCTTGAGGAGATCTCTAGTCTTTCCCATTCTGTTGTTTTCTATTTCCTTGCATTGTTCACTTAAGGCTTTCTCATCTCTCCTTGTTATTCTCTGGAACTCTGCATTCACTTGGATGTCTCTTTCCCTTTCTCCTTTGCCTTTTGCTTCTCTTCTTTTCTCAGCTATTTGAAAGGCCTCCTCAGACAACCATTTTGCCTTGTTGCATTTCTTTTTCATGGGGATCGTTTTGGTTATTTCCTCCTTACAGTGTTACTATCCTTTGTCCATAGTTCTTCAGGTACTCTATCAGATCTAATCCCTTGAATCTATTTCACCTCCAATATATAATCAGATGGGATTTGATTTAGGTCATATCTGAATGGTCTAGTGGTTTTCCCTACTTTCTTCAATTTAAGCCTGAGTTTTCCAATAAGGAGCTGATTATCTGAGCCACAGTCAGCTCCAGATCTTGTTTTTGCTGACGTTCTAGAGTTTCTCCATCTTTGGCTGCAAAGAATGTTATCAGTTTAATTTCAATATTGACCATCTGGTGATGTCCAGGTGTAGAGTCATGCCTTGTGTTGCTGGAAGAGGGTGTTTGCTATGACCAGTGCATTCTCTTAGCAAAATTGTTAGCCTTTGCCCTGCTTCATTTTGTACTCCAAGGCCAAATTTGCCTGTTACTCCAGGTGTCTCTTGACTTCCTACTTTTGCATTCTGATACCCTATGATGAAAAGGACATATTTTTTGGGTGTTAGTTTTAGAAGGTATTGTAGGTCTTCATAGACAACGATTCAGCTTCAGCTTCTTCCAGGTCAGTGGTTGGGGCATAGACTTGAATTACTGTGATATTGAATGGTTTACCTTGAAAACGAACGGAGATCATTCTGTCATTTTTGAGATTGCACCTGAGTACTGCATTTTGGACTCTTGTTAACTATGAGGGCTACCCCATTTCTTCTAAGGGATTCTTGCCCACAGTAATAGATACAATGGTCATCCAGCATTAAATTTGCCCATTCCCATCAATTTTAGTTCACTGATTCCTAAAATGGCGGTATTCACTCTTGCCATCTCCTGTTTGACCATGTTCAATTTACCTTGATTCGTGGACCTAATGTTCCCAGGTTTCTCTGCAATATTGTTCTTTATAGCATTGGACTTTACTTTCACCACCAGACACATCCACAGCTGAGTGTCGTTTCGGCTTTGGCCCAGCCTCTTCATTCCTTCTGGAGCTATTTCTCTGCTCTTACCTGGTAGCATATTGGACCCCTACTGACCTGGGGGCTCATCTTCCCATGTCATGTCTGTTTGCCTTTCATACAGTTCTTTATGCCTTCCTGTATTCATAAACATTGGGCTGCTTCCATCTGTTGGTGGTGATATGAATAATGCTACCATGCACCTGGGTGTGCAAATATCTCCTGCAAATCCTCCTTTGAAGTCTTTTATATACATACCCAGATATGGGATGGTAGCATCATGTGTTATCACCAAAATCTTGGCTTTCTATGCCCAATGAAGCCGAACTTAAAAAATTAGAGAATTTGGAGGAAAGAGAAGATGGCTTTAATTCTTTTTTTTTTTTTTTTTTTGGCTTTAATTCTTAACCAAGCAAGGGGGAAACGGAGCAGGATAGTGCCTCAAGAACAGTGCCCAGATCCTAGGTGATCAGGAGAGAGACTTGATGTGGCCTGATCTCATAGTCTTAGGGTAAATGATAAGACTCAAATTAATGAAGGTCTTGCATCTTCTTCTTGTTGCTTTGTTTCAAAACTCATAGCTGGAGTCCAGTATACAGGCATTTGAGTCTGTTTGTCTCTCCTGGTTTATTGTAACACGGCCTTCTTTCTGAAATAGGGAATCCAACCAGTACATCTTAAAGGAAATCAGTCCTGAATATTCATTGGAAGGACTGATGCTGAAGCTGAAACTCCAATACTTTGCCACCTAATGCAAAGAACTGACTCATTTGAAAAGACCCTGATACTGGGAAAGATTGAAGGCAGGAAGAAAAGAGGATGACAGAGGATGAGACGGTTGGATGGCATCACTGACTCAATGGAAATGAGTTTGAGTAAAGTCCAGAAGTTGGTGATGGACAGGGCAGCCTGGCGTGCTGCAGTCCATGGGGTCACAAAGAGACACAATGGAGTGACTTAACTGAACTTCTTTCTGAAATCTAAAAAGAAAGAAAACTACAAGGGGTGGTCTGCAGTAAAGGCAAGCACCAAGTACAGGATATAATTAACATAGAGTTAAAGGATAGTAGGTGCAAAATGTCACTTATGCAGAGTTAGGGGGCAATATTACAGGATTTAAATTACATGGTGTCTGGTTAGTTTTGAGAAAAGCAATGTTAATTACAGACTTCAGATTAGGAAAAGTTAAAGTAAAATCTAGGAATGATCAGGCCTGCTCACTCTTCTTTTTTTTTTTTTTTTTCACTCTTTATCTTCTTTGTTCTCAGTAAAGGGAAAGAAAAACTCATTCCTCTTTCTTCCTTTTCACTGCAACAGTATCATGATTTTATTTTTAATTTTTGAGAAACCTCCATAGTGGTTGCACCAATGTGTACTTCCCTTTACACCACATAAAGATTCCGATTTCTCTACATCCTTACCATCATTTGAGATCTATCTATCTCTAGTGGCCATCTGAATGGTTGTGAAGTGATACCTCACTGTGGTTTTTTAATCATTATGGATTTTGAGTACCTTTCACATTTTTTTGTCCATTTGTATACCTTACATGGATTAATGTCTGTGAATTCCTTTGCTCATACACTGTGCTATTGTTTTATGATGTTGCTTTGTTGTTTGAGCTCTTTATTTACCCTGGACCTTAGCTCCCTATCAGATATATGCTTTACAAAAATTTCCTCTCATCCCACAGGTAGCCTTTTCACCTCATTGTTTCCTCTAAGGTGAAACTTTTTATTTGCATATGATATAATTCTATTTGACTTCATTTGCTTTTGTTGACTGAGCTTTTGGTTTCATATCCAAGAAGTCATTGTTACATGAAATGTCATCAAAGTTCCTTCCTGTCTTCTCTTCCAGGAGATTTGTATTTATAGGTTTATCTATAAAATCTTGTATCCCTTTTGAGTTAAAATTTGTATGTAGTGTTATGTAAGGGTCCAAGTTCATTCTTTGACATGTAAACATCCACTGTTTTTGGATGCATAAATTCTGCATGAGAGGATACCTGTTCTCTGGTTGCACAACTGACACACTGAATTTAGGAGAAAAATCTGCTTGTTTCATTTCCTAACTATTTCCAGTTCTTCCATGTGACCTCATTGTCATGTCTGCTACCTATGAATCACAGCCATTTTCTTACTTTGACTTTGTTATGCACAAAGATGTTGACTGAAAAAAAATTCACAAGCTGTTAAGTTTTATTTGGGGCAATATGAGAACTGCAGACAAGGAGACAACAGTTCACATAGCTTTGAGAAACTGTTCCAAAGAAGTAAGGGGGAAGGATAGTATATATATGATTTTGGTAAAGGGGCGGTGGGGAATACATGCAATCAAGCACTATTTTTTGTAGAAAGTTTCTGCTGGTCTTGTCAAATTTCTGCTAGTCTCAAGAAACAATCGTCACCATGAAGGATTTTAGTGCTTTTGAAATATGAGGAGGTCAGGAAGGGTGGTGGTGACGAGATACCCCTCGTCCAAGGTAAGGAGCAGTGGCTGCACTTTTCTGGAGCAGCCGTGAAGAGATATCCCACGTCCATGGTAAGAGAAACCCATGGTAAGATGGTAGGTGTTGCAAGAGAGCATCAGAGGGCAGACACACTGAAACCATACTCACAGAAAACTAGTCAATCTAATCACACTAGGACCACAGCCTTGTCTAACTCAATGAAACTAAGCAATGCCTGCGGGGCAACCCAAGACGGGCGGGTCATGGTGGAGAGGTCTGACAGAATGTGGTCCACTGGAGAAGGGAATGGCAAACCACTTCAGTATTCTTGCCTTGAGAACCCCATGAACAGTATGAAAAGGCAAAATGATAGGATACTGAAAGAGGAACTCCCCAGGTTTGTAGGTGCCCAATATGCTACTGGAGATCAGTGGGGAAATAACTCCAGAAAGAATGAAGGGATGTAGCCAAAGCAAAAACAATACCCAGCTGTGGATGTGACTGGTGATAGAAGCAAGGTCTGATACTGTAAAGAGCAATATTGCATAGGAACCTGGGATGCCAGGTCCATGAACCAAGGCAAATTGGAAATGGTCAAGCAAGAGATGGCAAGAGTGAACGTTGACATTCTAGGAATCAGCGAAATAAAATGGACTGGAATGGGTGAATTTAACTCAGATGACCGTTACATCTACTACTGAGGGCAGGAATCCCTTAGAAGAAATGGAGTAGCCATCATGGTCAACAAGAGTCCGAAATGCAGTAGTTGGATGCAATCTCAAAAACGACAGAATGATCTCTGTTCGTTTCCAAGGCAAACCATTCAATATCACAGTAATCCAAGTCTATGCCCCAACCAGTAATGCTGAAGAAGCTGAAGTTGAACGGTTCTATGAAGACCTACAAGACCTTTTAGAACTAACACCCAAAAAAGATGTCCTTTTCATTATAGGGGACTGGAATGCAAAAGAAGGAAGTCAAGAAACACCTGGAGTAACAGGCAAATTTGGCCTTGGAATATAGAATGAAGCAAGGCAAAGACTAATAGAGTTTTGCCAAGAAAATGCACCGGTCATAGCAAACACCCTCTTCCAATAACACAAGAGAAGACTCTACACATGGACATCACTAGATGGTCAACACCAAAATCAGATTGATTATATTCTTTGCAGCCAAAGATGGAGAAGCTCTATACATTCAACAAGAACAAGACCAGGAGCTGACTGTGGCTCAGATCATGAACTCCTTATTACCAAATTCAGACTTAAATTGAAGAAAGTAGGGAAAACCGCTAGACCATTCAGGTATGACCTAAATCAAATCCCTTATGATTATACAGTGGAAGTGAGAAATAGATTTAAGGGCCTAGATCTGATAGATAGAGTGCCTGATGAACTATGGAATGAGGTTCGTGACATTGTACAGGAGACAGGGATCAAGACCATCCCCATGGAAAAGAAATGCAAAAAAGCAAAATGGCTGTCTGGGGAGGCCTTACAAATAGCTGTGAAAAGAAGAGAAGCGAAAAGCAAAGGAGAAAAGGAAAGATATAAGCATCTGAATGCAGAGTTCCAAAGAATAGCAAGAAGAGATAAGAAAGCCTTCTTCAGCGATCAATGCAAAGAAATAGAGGAAAACAACAGAATGGGAAAGACTAGAGATCTCTTCAAGAAAATTAGAGATACCAAGGGAACATTTCATGCAAAGATGGGCTCGATAAAGGACAGAAATGGTATGGACCTAACAGAAGCAGAAGATATTAAGAAGAGGTGGCAAGAATACACAGAAGAACTGTACAAAAAAGATCTTCATGACCCAGATAATCACGATGGTGTGATCACTCATCTAGAGCCAGACATCCTGGAATGTGAAGTCAAGTGGGCCTTAGAAAGCATCACTACGAACAAAGCTAGTGGAGGTGATGGAATTCCAGTTGAGCTATTTCAAATCCTGAAAGATGATGCTGTGAAAGTGCTGCACTCAATATGCCAGCAAATTTGGAAAACTCAGCAGTGGCCACAGGACTGGAAAAGGTCAGTTTTCATTCCAATCCCAAAGAAAGGCAATGCCAAAGAATGCTCAAACTACCGCACAATTGCACTCATCTCACATGCTAGTAAAGTAATGCTCAAAATTCTCCAAGCCAGGCTTCAGCAATACGTGAACCGTGAACTTCCTGATGTTCAAGCTGGTTTTAGAAAAGGCAGAGGAACCAGAGATCAAATTGCCAACATCCGCTGGATCATGGAAAAAGCAAGAGAGTTCCAGAAAAACATCTATTTCTGCTTTATTGACTATGCCAAAGCCTTTGACTGTGTGGATCACAATAAACTGTGGAAAATTCTGAAAGAGATGGGAATACCAGACCACCTGACCTGCCTCTTGAGAAATCTGTATGCAGGTCAGGAAGCAACAGTTAGAACTGGACATGGAACAACAGACTGGTTCCAAATAGGAAAAGGAGTACGTCAAGGCTGTATATTGTCACCCTGCTTATTTAACTTCTATGCAGAGTACATCATGAGAAACGCTGGGCTGGAAGAAGCACAAGCTGGAATCAAGATTGCTGGGAGAAATATCAATAACCTCAGATATGCAGATGACACCACCCTTATGGCAGAAAGTGTAGAGGAACTAAAAAGCCTCTTGATGAAAGTGAAAGAGGAGAGTGAAAAAGTTGGCTTAAAGCTCAACATTCAGAAAACAAAGATCATGGCATCCGGTCCCATGACTTCATGGGAAATAGATGGGGAAACAGTGGAAACAGTGTCAGACTTTATTTTTGGGGGCTCCAAAATCACTGCAGATGGTGACTGCAGCCATGAAATTAAAAGATGCTTACTCCTTGGAAGAAAAGTTATGACCAATCTAGATAGCATATTAAAAAGCAAAGACAGTACTTTGCCGACTAAGGTCCGTCCAGTCAAGGCTATGGTTTTTCCAGTGGTCATGTATGGATGTGAGAGTTGGACATCCCAGCATCAGAGTCTTTTCCAATGAGTCAACTCTTCGCTTGAGGTGGCCAAAGTACTGGAGTTTCAGCTTTAGCATCATTCCTTCCAAAGAAATCCCAGGGCTGATCTTCAGAATGGACTGGTTGGATCTCCTTGCAGTCCAAGGGACTCGCAAGAGTCTTCTCCAACACCA
The DNA here is from genome assembly GCA_006410935.1 of Redunca redunca. Taxonomy (NCBI): domain Eukaryota; kingdom Metazoa; phylum Chordata; class Mammalia; order Artiodactyla; family Bovidae; genus Redunca; species Redunca redunca. The sequence goes on along the minus strand of SJYQ01000494.1, from coordinate 183,054 downwards.
CAGTTCAAAAGCATCAATTCTTTGGCGCTCAGCCTTCTTCACATGAGTTTACTCAAACTTATGTCCGTTGAGTCAGTGATGCCATCCGACCATCTCATCCTCTTTTGTCCCCTTCTCCTCCTGCCTTCAATCAGGGTCTCTTCCAATGAGTCAGTTCTTCACATCAGATGGTCAAAATATTGGAGCTTTAGCTTCAGCATCAGTCCTTCCAATGAATATTCAGGACTGATTTCCTTTAGGATTGACTGGTTTGATCTCCTTGCAGTCCAAGGGACTCTCAAGAGTCTTCTCCAACACTACATTCAAAAGCATGAGTTCTTCAGTGCTCAGCCTTCTTTCTGGAACAACTCTCATATCCAAAGATGACTACTAGAAAAACTTTAGCTTTGACTGTATGGACCTTTGTCAGTAAAGTAATATCTGTGCTTTTTAATATGCTGTCTAGCTTTATCATAGCTATTTGTCTCCTCAGACAACCATTTTGCCTTTCATGGTTTTCCAAGTAGTCATGTATGGATGTGAGAGTTGGGCTATAAGGAAAGCTGAGCCCCAAAGAATTGATGCTTTTGAACTGTGGTGTTGGAGAAGACTCCTGAGAGTCCCTTGGACTACAAGGAGATCCAACCAGTCCATCCTCAAGGAAATCAGTCCTGAATATTCATTGGAAGGAATGATGCTGAAGCTGAAACTGCAGTACTTTGGGCACCTGATGTGAAGAGCTGACTCATTGCAAAAGACCCTGATTCTGGGAAAGATTGAAGGTGGGAGGAGAAGGGGACAACAGAGGATCAGATGATTGTATGGCATCACCAGTTCAATGGACATGAGTCTGATAAACTCCAGGAGTTGGTGATGGACAGGGAGGCCTGGAGTGCTGCTGTCCATGGGGTTGCAGAGTCAGACATCACAGAACAGCTGAACTGAAGACTTATTGAAAGTAAATGTAGAGAGTTCTTTGGAAATGGAGGGAGAAAACTGCAAGGAAGCTCCCTTTAATCACTCAAGGGCCTAGGCACCTAACGGTGGTGTATTCTGATGTACAAATGACGATATTGGAGAGTGGGCAAATGTGCTGGGGTTCTGAGAATCTGGGACATCAGATTCTGTCCTTGTGATGTAAACAAATTTCTGGGAAGTCCTGAAGACTTGATGCTGTTATATAGAGAGATGTTTACATTTCTCCAGACTTAGATCAGTGGCAATTTAATGGACAGTTGGTGTTGACTGAAACAAACTTTGTGAATATAGCTTTAAAATATCCCATGCTGCAGTAAATGTTGGAGATGAAAAAGCATTTTGGACATGATAGTAGCAGGTCAGCAAGGCATGTGCTGTGGTTTCACAGAAAACAGGATGCTAGATATAAAGCTGTAACACAAATTACACACCCTTTAAGGACTTCACTGGTGGTCCAGCAGTAAGGCTGCGCCCAGTGCAGCAGTGGTGGGGGGTGCCCAGGTTCAGTCCCTCATCAGGGATCTGGATCCCGCCAGCCACAACTAAGACCCAGTGCAGCCTATAAAATAAATAAATAGTTTTTAAAAACACCTCCTGTAAATGAGTGACCTTCCAGGAAAGCTGACCCACCTGCGGCAGGAACCTTCCTCACATCCTCTCAAAAGAGGGACGCTCTCGTCAGAGTCCCGGGTTCCAGAGCGCGCGCCACTTAGTTGTGTGAGAGGCCCACCAGTCAGAGGCAGCGAGCATTTGTTTTTTAAACAGTTTATTTTGCTTGTAGGCTAGAAGTTCTCACTTTTTCATAGCCCTTGTTGTCTTTTTATCCATCTTGACTGGAGTGGAAGGAGGGTTTTTGTTTCGGCTGTGGTAATTGATGCCATGGAATTGGGTAGCAGGTTATGCTCACATTTAACATTGGTATGACTGAGAGATAATGTCATTTTCTATAGCTGGTAGTTTGCTTTCAGCTGTACTAAGAATGACTAAAGCATCTGCATAGAAAAGAAGGTGTGTGTTTGATGGTGTTTGCACAGGGCTGATAACATGGTTATGAAGATTATAAAGTTCTCTCTTCTTTTACTTCTCCTCTCTGGCTTTGTCACATGCAGTCATTGTGCACATGTTTTTATCCTCTTGTAGTTTCAGTATGGGCATCCCACTGTCAAGCATCAAACCATGTGCCATGCAGCAAGGAGGATGTGTGAGTCTGACCGGACTTGGCGGTTTGGGCTTGAAGCCCCTCCGTCTTCATCTGGGGCATGTCATCCTCCCTTGCCCTTCTCTCTCCGTATCACTGGCCATAGCACATGGCCCCTGAGAGGAAACACATGTTCGGTGTGGCACAGGCAGACACGTGAGAAGATTTCTGTGAGTGGCTGAAGTTACCTGAACTCTTTCGCAGAGCCTGACCCAAAGACCATTACAAACAGGGAAACGTTTGGGTTGAGGATTGTGTGGTTGGTGCCCAGAGGAGCGCCTTGTCGGGGACCTCGGCTGCATCTGGGCCAGTTCCCTTCCTCTGTGTGAGACTGCTGGTGTCACCCCGTGAAGGGTCCTCAAGTGGCTGGGGTGGTTCTGATGATGTTGATGATGACAGTGACTTGCATCTCTTTGAAACTGTAAAGAATAAAATAGTTCCTAGTGTAATTGTCCCAGAAAATTGTGCTTATGTTATAGTACTTTTATTTTATAAACTAGACAGGAAAGTGACTGAATAAAATAAGGGAACTGTTGGGCAGGCTCCGGAGAGACAGTGAGGGAAGTACGCTGGAGACGGGCAGAGCCGTGCAGAACAGCTCCTTCCCAGCCCTGCCCAGAGCCCCGCACCCACGGGGCTGTGTGCAGGCCTGCCCCCCGGGACCTCCGCTCTCTGCACAGGTTACAGCGCTTCGCTGGCTGTTCCTCCCACATCGCAGGGGCTTGTGCTCACAGTTGGCTGAAACTAAAAGCAAACGTGTGGGAACAAAGACCTATATGTTTTGGAGCCCTTTTTATGGAATATAATTGAGTTTACAGTGTCCTGTTCATTTCTGCTTGGAGTCTCATTAAATCCTGTGCTTTATGAGCCATCCCATCCAGTACCCTGCTTACCATCCCCACAGGTCCAGTATTTGTTCAAATTCAAAAATGTAAATAAATATGCATAATGTGAAACAATAAAGCACATTCAAGCTACTTAGCATATCTGTCATCTGACTTCTTAAGTATACATAAACATTGAAAACTCTCTGAATATATCTGAACTTCTAAGATACCCTTGCTTTCTGTATTCTTCCACATTAGATGTATAGTTAGTTCCTATTATATACAAACATTTCTTTAAAAACCAAGGACAGGGAAACAGAAGAGAGAGAAAGGCAGGTCCCAGTATCTGCATTCTGTTGGTTATTATGAAACTCCTCGTGCCAAAATCCCAGGGTGTTATGAACATTAACTTCGGTTCATGGGGTCGCAGACTCAGACACGACTGAGCAACTGAACTGAACAGCTGTGAGGTTTCCAAAACAGTGCTGTAAGCTACTTATAGACACGTAGTACATGCTCAGCAGTCACTGCACTAACGACTATATACTTGTCATTTTCCAAAGAGACTTAACTCAGAGGTTACCACCTTTATTAGCCTCTGTAAACTTTAAAGTTGCAGCCAAACATGTGGTCCTTTAAGACCACAATGGAAGGGGAAATCGACTTACAGGACCATTCAGGTACTAGGCAGAATCTATTTCATTCCCGTGGTTTGTTTCCATGTGAACCCTCCCTGGTCACACCTGGCATCCGGTGTCCCTAAAGGAGAGAAGAAATATGGGTCATGGCTTATTCATTCATTTCTCTAATTGTTTACTGTGTATTCGGTTGAAGGGATCATCACAAGTATTTTATATAAATGAGGGTATTACCTCAAGGTCTCAAACTAGAAACTATTCACAATTAGGCTAAGATCTGAATGCAAGTCATGGAATTAGGAGAAGGAACAAGTAGTGACCCTCAATCCACCCGCTGCACCTACCACCACCCCTCCTCCATCCCTCTATGCCATCATTCTCTGTTGCTCTTGTGACCTCAGTATCTCTGGCCCTGTGACCTCGGGATATCTCCAGAACTAATTCCTCCCCTTCCTGGCTCCTTTATTGCTCTCCCACTTCCATCCTGTGCATTTGAGACATCCATCCTCATGGACCCTCTTGCCCCGGATTCCAGAGCTCTCAACCCAGCCCTCCTCCCCTTCTACTGCTTCCAAACCTTTGACCTTCATATCCTCCTTCTCCCTGTCCTTTATCCTCTTCTCATTCTAGTGACTTCAGCCCTTTTCTCATTTCCTGTTATGTTTAATGCCCTGAAATATTCAGTCATCAATTATCAAGTGTCCTTAGTTTCTTCATGATCTTGTACTCTTTTCCCCCAACCCCATAATTCCTGACTCTGCAATTTTCTGAAGCAGTTTGAGAAGAATAGGTGTTAACTTTTCTCTAAATGTTTGGTAGAATTGACTTGTGAAGGCATCTTCTCCCAGACTTTTGTTTGCTGGAAGTTTTTTTTTTTTTTTAAATAAATGATTCAATTTTATTACATGTGATTCATTTAATAATATTTCCTGTTTCTTCCTCATTCAGTCTTGGGTGATTGTACGTTTCTAGGAATTTGTCCCTTTCTTCTAGACTGATTGTCCAGTTCATTAGCACATGATTTCTTCATAGTAGTCTCATGCTTGTTAGTATTTCTGTGTGTCAGTTGTACCATCCCCTTTTTCACATCTGATTTTATTGATTTTGGCCTGCTCTTTTTCTTTATTTTCTTAATCAGTCTGGCTAAATTTTAACTTTTCAAAGAACCAACTCTCAATTTCATTAATCTTTTCTATTGATTTTCACTCTTATTTCTGCTCTAATCTCTTTGGTTTTTAAAAATTTTGCTAACTTTGAATTTTGTTCTTATTCTTGCTCCTTTGAGTGTAAGGTTAGGTTGCACATTTGAAATATTTCTTGTTTGCCCTGGTAAGCATGTATCACACTGTAAACTTCCCTTTTAGAACAGGTTTTGCTGTGTCTCAGAGGTTTGAATTTTTATTTTCATTTGTCTCTAGGTATCTATTTCCTCTTTGATTTCTTAAGTGATCCATTGGTTGTTTAGTAACATGTTGTTTAGACTCCTCATGTTTGTGTTTTTTGCAGTTATATTCTTGTAGTCAATTTGTAGTCCCAGAGCATTGCGTTTGGAAAACAAACAGTCGATATGATTTCAATTTTCTTTAATTCACTGAGGATTCTTTTGAAGCCTCTTATGTGATCTATCCTGGAGAAATTTCCATGTGCACTTGAAAAGTGAGTGTATTCTGTTTGTATATTCTGATATATTTCACTTCCCTTTATCCGTTGGTTGGTTGATGGTCACTTGCGTTGCCCTGTGGTTGTGGGCTCATAGGGTCTTAAGGCAGTCTTTCTTTCAGTGGATGAGCTGTGTCCTTGCTGTGTTAGCTTGTCCAGAAGTGTCCCAGCACTGGCACCTGTAGGCCCTTTGTTCTGGGTAAGGCTGGGTATTGGGTGTATAAGCTGGAAGGAGGATTCCAAAATAGCACTTGCCAGCACTTGTTCTGTGTGTTAGAAAGAACATCTAAAAATGGCTGCCAGCAGTGTCTGTGTCCCCAGGGTGGGCTGCAGCTGCCTCCTGCCTTTCCAGGAGACTCCAAGGTCTCAGGTAGGTCTGACCCAGGATCCCATCATATACTTCTTCTTCCCTGGGGCCCAGAGTATGTAAGACTTCTGTGTGTGCCCATTAAGAGTGAAGTCTATCTTCCCCTCCCCTTTGGGACTCCTGAAATAGAGTCTCACTGGCCTTCAAAGCCAGATTCTCTGAGGGCTTATTTTCCCAGTGCACGACCCCCAGGCTGGGGAGCCCAACGTGGGGCTTGAATCTTTTGCTGTCGTTGAGAGAACCTCTGCAGTTTTAATTATTTGCCCATTTGGGAGTTGTCAGTGTATCGGTATGGACCTGACTATTTCGCAATTCCATCCTTACCACACATCTCATCAATCCTTCTTTATATCTTTAGTTTTAGAAGGCCTTTTCTGATAGCTTCCAGGTCTTTTTCATGATTATTCTGCAAATATTCATATTTTTTGTTTGCCTATGAGAAGTGTAGGGAACAAAGTATAAGGAAGGTTGGGAAGTGCTTGCAAACAAGACTCTCAACCAGGGCTGAACATTCTTGCAAACGAGATGTTCTGCCATGAATCCTCAGTTTGTTCCTGTGGGAAAAGAACATTTCTTGCATACAAGGATGTTTCTCTGATTCCTCAAAAGGAACAGATCCTGGGACAAAACGGATTCTAAGTTGATAAGGAAGTTCTCAAAACAAAGTCTTAGCTGCAGTAAATAAGTCAAGGTAAAGGTTATCTCGCCCCGTGCCTGCACACTGTATAGTCATTGAATCATGGTGTTTGGCAACTTGCCCTGTAGACTGTTGTGCATAAGATATAAAATAAAGCTGCAAGAAGCAGCAAGAGGAGAACAGAAAAAGATTCAAACCACTCCGCAGTGTTGGTGTTTCATTCCGTCGCTAGCAAGAAGAGGTGAGTTCTGGGTCTTCCAGTGCCACCACCATCTCCTAGCTCTCCAATGTGTTGTAGTTTTTTTCCCCGCAATTTAATCTTTCAACATTTGACTTTTTCTATGTAATTACTTAACAGAAGGTAGTTTATATCTAATTGTGTAGCATCACTGTTCTGGCATGTTATAGAGTTTTTTATTGAAATTCAATTAATATATAAAATCATGTTAATTACAGGGCTACAACACAATGATTCAACATCTGTATACATTGCAAAATGATCAACATAATTAGTCTAGTTACTATCTATCATCATAACAAGTTACAAAATTAACTTTTTTCCATTGAGAACTTAACAGTTAGTTACTTTCTTAGTCAAAATTACTATACTACCAATTTGGAAGTAGCTGAGTCACCATGCTATACATTTTATGTATATTTTTACACAACTGGAATTTGTACCTCTGGACTCCCTTCACCCATTTGTGCAACCCTCTACTGCACTCCCCTTCTGGCGCCATCAATCTATGTATACATGAGTTTTGTGTTTTAGGTTCCATATAATAGTGACATACAGTAATTGTCTTTATCGGATGTACTTCATTGAAACTGAAAATCCCAAGATTTATCCAGGTTGTCACAAATGGCAATATTTCATTCTTTTTTATGGCTGAATCTAATGTGTGTATAGAAATATTCAGACATATGCATATATATGCATATACGTGTGTATATATGTATGCTGCTAAGTTGCTTCAGTCGTGTCCAACTCTGTGCGACCCCATAGACGGCAGCCCAGCAGGCTCCCCCGTCCCTGGGATTCTCCAGGCAAGAACACTGGAGTGGGTTGCCATTTCCTTCTCCAATGCATGAAAGTGAAAAGTGAAAGTGAAGTCACTCAGTCGTGCCCGACCCTCAGCGACCCCATGGACTGCAGCCCACCAGGCTCCTCCGTCCATGGGATTTTCCAGGCAACAGAACTGGAGTGGGGAGCCATTGCCTTCTCTGGTATATATGTATACATATACATACATATATCACATCTATATATTCATTTATAGATATTTATGTATCCAATCTATATATATGTGTACAGAAATATTCAGACACATGCACATGTATATATTCTCATATATGTGTCTGTATATATGTGTGTGTGTGTGTGTGTGTGTATTTACACACACATATATCATATCTTTTTCATCTGTCAGTGGTTCTTAGGTTGTTTCCATATCTTGGCTATAGGAAATAATGCTGTAATGAGCATAGGGTACATGTGTATTTTCCAATTAGTGTTTCCTTTTCTTCCAGATAATATCCAAAAGTGGCACTGCATTATCATATAGTATATTTTAATTTTTTGAGGAATTCCCATAATGTTTTCCATAGTGACTGAACCTATTTACATTCCCACCAACAGTATGCTAGAATTCCCTTTTATCCACATTCTCATCACTGCTTTTATTTTTTGTCTTTTTGATAATAGCCAGGTGTGAGGTTATATGTCATTGTGGTTTTGATTTGCATTTTCCCAATTTAAGTGATGTTGAGCATTTTTCATGTGTCTGTTGGACATGCATATAGGTATCTACTTTTGAAAAAAATATATATTTACATTTTCTGCCCAGTCCAGTTTTTAGCAGGATGTTTTTATTTTTTTGCTGTTTTTCTTTTTTCATTATAGAGCTGTATGAATTTTAATATTGTGGATATAAGCACCTCGTTTGTATATGATCTGCAAATATCGTCTGTCATTCAGGAGGTTCTGTTTTTATTTTGTTGATGGTTCCTCTGTGCATAAGCTTTTTAGTTTGATGTCCTACCATTTGCTTTTATTGCTTTCAATTTTTTTTGTCAGATGCAAAAAATCATCTCCAAGACCTATGTCAAGGAACTTACCACATTTACATTTTCTTCTATGAGTTTTATGGTTTTACATTTTCCATTCAAGTCTTTAACCCATTTTATTTTTTGTGTATGGTGTTAGATAGTGGTCCAGTTTCATTTTTTTGCATGTGGCTGCCAGTTTTCCCAACAATGTTTATTAAAGAGATTATTGTATCTCTTCATTGTGTATTCTTTGCTTCTTTGTCATATGTTAATTGACCATATATGCTTAGGTTTATTTCTTTTCTCTGTTTGTTATGCCAATGCTATTCTGTCTTTCTTGCCATAGCTTTGTAATAGAATTTCATATCTTGAAGCACACAGCCTCTAGTTTCTTTTTCCTCTCATAATTGCTTTCACTGTTTGAATTCTTTTGTAGTTCCATAAAAATTTTAGAATTTTTTGTTCTATTTCTGTGAAAAATGCTACTGATAGTTTGATAGGGATTGCACTGAGCTTGCATATTGCTTTGGGAAGCATGATCATTTTAACAATATAAATTCTTTTACTTCATGGGCAAAGACTATCTTAGCATTTATTTGTGTTGTCTTCAATTTCTTTCCTTCACGTCTTATAGTTTTTAGTACAGAGGTCTTTCATTCTCTTGGATAAATTTATTCTTAGGTATTTTTCTCATGTAATTGTAAATGGAATTATTTTCTTTATGTCTTTCAGATATTTTGTTGTTAGTGTATAGATTTACAACTGATTTTATATGTTGATTCTGTACCCTGCAACTTGATTGAATTTATTAGTTCTACCATTCTGTGGGGGAGTTTAAGATCATCCATTCTGGGCGGAGTCCTATACAAGATCATGTTTTTTGAAAACAGAGAAATCTTTGCTTCTTCCTCTCCATTTTGGAGGTCTTTTTATTTCTTATTTTTGTGTCAGATTGCTCTTGGAATTCTCCAGGCCAGAATCCTGGAGTGGGTAGCCGTTCCCTTCTTCAGGGGATCTTCCCAACCCAGGGACTGAACCCAGGTCTCCCACATTGCAGGCGCATTCTTTACCAGCTGAGCCACCAGGAAAGCCCTGTTAGGACTAGAGTACTGTCTTTAATAAGAGTAGTGAATGTGGATATGCTTGTTCCTGATTTTTAAAGAAAAGCTTTCAGTTTTTCACCATTAGGTATAAGGTCAGTTGTGGGTCTATACTGTATGGCCTTGTTTTGAGGTACGCTCCTTCTGTTCCCAATTTGAGAGCTTTTGTCAAAAAGGGCATTGAATTTTGTCAAATGGTTTTTCTGAATCTACTGAAAGGATCATATATCAATATTTATTCTTCATTATGTTAACATTGCATATCACCCTTAATGATTTATATATATATAATTTATGTATATCTTATATATGTTATACATAACAATAAGGTTGTGCCAACCTTCCTTGCCAGGAGTAGATTCAACTTGTTAATGGTGTATAGCCTTTTAAATTTGCTGTTGAATTTGGTTATACTTTTGCTGAGAATTTTTGCATTTGTATCTAATGGGTGCATTAGAAGCTTTGGTCAAAATTCAGTATCCATTCATGATAAAAACTCTAAACCAATTGGATATAGAAAGAAATGTACCTCAACGTAAAAATGGCCACATAACAAACCCATATGATCAGAACAAGACAATGATACTACTCTATAACATTTATTTAACATAGCACTAGATGTCCTGGCCAAAACAATTAGGCAAGAAAAGAAGTAAAAGGTATCCAAGAAGGAAAGTCAGAAGGAAAACTGTCTTCATTTTCAGTGGGATATATCTGAAACCCCTAAAGAACCCACCCCCTCCCAATTTTGCTAGAACTACTAAACAAATTTAGGAAATTTGCAGGATACAAAATCAGTATAAAAAAGCAGTTGTTTTTCTACATAGGAACAATGTACTATAAGAAATATAATTGGAAACAATCCCATTTTCAATTACATTGAAAACAAATACATAGGAATAAGTTTGAAAAAGGTGAAACATCTATATACTAAAAACTATAAAATATTAATGAAATAAATTAAAGACATAATAGAAATATGTTCCGTGCTCATGGATTGGAAGAATTTATATTGATAAATTATTCATACTACCCCCAAAGATTATAGATTCAATGCCATTTACATCAATTGTAATGGCAATTTTCAAAAAAACAGAAAACAAATCCTAAAATTGTATGAAACTACAAAAGATCTTACATAGCTAAAGCAATCTTGGCAAGATAAACAAAGCTGGAGCATCACATGTTTTCATTTTATTTTATTATTTATTTTTGTCCACACCGTGCAGCATGTGGGCTCTCAGTTCCCTGACCAGGGATGAAACCCATGCGCTCTGAAGTGGAAGCATGAAGTCTTAACCACTGGACCAATCGGGAACTCCCTCACTCACCTAATTTTCAACTTTCATGGGTTTGTTACATGGCCATATTTATGTTGAGGTACATTTCCTTCATATCCAATTGATTTAGAGTTTTTATCATGAACAGGTATTGAATTTTGCCAAAAGCTTCTAATGCACCCATTAAGATACAAATGCAAAAATTCTCAACAAAAGTATAACCAAACTCAACAGCAAATTTAAAAGGTTATACACAATTATCAAGTGGAACCTACCCCTGGTATGGAAGATTGGCACAACCTTATTGTTAAAGATTTAATAAACCAGTAAGGTATTGGTATAAAAACAGACACATTCATCAGTGGAAAAGAAAAGAAACTCAGACATGTATGTTTAATTAATTTATGACAAAGGACCAAGGAGTGTACAATGGTGAAAAGATAGTCTCTTCAACACCTGGTCTTTGGAAAACAATAGCAATATGCAAATAAACCCCCCCCAAACAAAAACTGGACACTTCTTATAAAAGCCAACTATTAATAAAAATGAATTAAAGACCTAAATTTAATACCTGAAATACAACTCAGAAAGGGAAGACTCCCAAACATTGGTCTTGGCAATGACTTTCTCCTGTTGTTGAATTTGACACCAAAAGAAAAAATACACAAAAAGACCATTTCAATTTATAATCTTCTTTGCTACAAAGGAAACCATAAAAAGAGATTAAAAGGCAACCTTTAGATTTGGAAAAAAAGACTTGACTATTAACCTCTTACTGACATAATTTATAGAGCACATAAGGAACTTACAACCTAGGAACTCCTGGCAGTCTGGTGGTTTGGTTCAGCTTAGTCACTCAGTCGTATCCAACTCTTCCAACCCCATGGACTGTAGCATGCCAGGTTTCCCCGTCCATCACCAGCTCCCAGACTTTGCTCAAACTCATGTCCATTGAGTCAGTAATACCGTCAAACCATCTCATCCTCTATCATCCCCTTCTCCCACCTTCAATCTTTCCCAGCATCAGGGTCTTTTCTAATGAGTTGATTCTTCACATCAGGTGGCCAAACTACTGGAGCTTCAGCTTTAGCATCTGTCCTTCCAATGAATATTCAGGACTGATTTCCTTTAGGATGGACTGGTTGGATCTCTTTGCAGTCCAAGGGACTCTCAAGAGTCTTCTCCAACACTGTAGTTCAAAATCATCAGTTCTTCAGCGCTCAGCCTTCTTTATGGAACAACTCTCATATCCATAGGTGACTACTGGAAAAACCTTGGCTTTGACTGTATGGACCTTTGTCAGTAAAGTAATGTCTCTGCTTTTTAATATGCTGTCTAGGTTTGTCATAGCTTTTCTTCTAAGATGCAAGTGTCTTTTAATTTCATGGCTGCAGTCACCATCTGCAGTGATTTTGGAGCCCAAGAACATAAAGTCTGTCCTGTTACCATTGTTTTCCCATCTATTTGCCATGAAGTGATGGGACCAGATGCCATGATCTTAGTTTCTTGAATGCTGAGTTTTAAGCCAGCATTGTCACTCTCTTCTTTCACTTTCATCAAGAGGCTCTTTAGTTCCTCTTCGCTTTCTGCCATAAGGGTGGTGTTATCTGCATATCTGAGGTTATTGATATTTCTCTCTGGAATTTTGATTCCAGCTTGTGCTTCACCCAGCCTGGCATTCCTCATGATGCACTGTGACTATAAGTTAAATAAGCAGGGTGCCAATATACAGGCTTGACGTACTGCTTTCCCAATTTGGAACCAGTCCATTGTTCCATGTCTGGTTCTAACTGTTGCTTCTTGACCTGCATATAGATTTCTCAAGAGGTAGGTCAGGTGGTCAGGTATTCCCATCTGTTTAATAATTTTCCACAGTTTTTTGTGATGCACACAGTCAAAAGCTTTAGCGTAGTCAAATGAAAGAGAAGATGTTTTTCTGGAATTCTCTTGCTTTTTCTATTTTCCAACTGTGTTGGCTATTAGACCTATGGTTCCTCTGCCGTTTTTAAATCCAGCTTGAACACCTGGAAGTTCTCCGTTCACATACTGTTGAACCTAGGCTTCAACAGAGAATTTTGTTGCATTACTGTGCTAGTGTGAGATGAGTGCAATTGTGCAGTACTTTAAACATTCTTTGGCATTGCATTCTTTGGGATTAGAATCAAAACTGACATTTTCCAGCCCTGTGGCCACTGCTGAGTTTTTCAAATTTGCTGGCATATTGAGTGCAACACTTTCACAGCATCATCTTTTAGGATTTGAAGTAGCTCAGCTGGAATTCCATCACCTCCACTAGCTTCGTTTGCAGTCATGCTTCGTAAGGCCCACTTGACTTCCCACTCCAGGATGTCTGGCTCTAGGTGAGTGATCACACCACAGTAGTTATCTGGGTCATTAAGATCTTTTTTGTATAGTTCTGCTATGTATTCTTGCCACCTCTTCTTAATATCTTCTGTTTCTGTTGGTTTCAGATGAACACAAAAGTGATTCAGTTATGCATCTACACACCCACATTATTTTCAGCTTCAGTTTTCATAGACTTTATGGAAACAAGTTGAGTATAATTTCCTATGATACAGAGTCAGGCTAAATTGGTGACCTGTTCTATTTATATGTGTGTGTGTGTGTATAAGTTTCAGCCAATCAGAATTTATCTTCTCCTCCCAACTTTCCTCTTTGATAAGACTGAAGATGTCTTCTAAAGTCTGAGTCGGATTCTCATTTGTGAATAGCTACATAAAATCCACCTCCAAGTGTTGAATCACATGACACTTGCCTTTCTCCGCCATACATGCTGTCCTTCCTTCCTTCCATTCATGTTGCTGAGAAACGTTTTTGGTTATGCTTCTTTATGGCTAAGTTTACCTTGTCTCTTTGGAGCAGTTCTTCCTTATCCATTCATTGTCCATGGACATTTTGGCCTCTTAGTTGTCCTGACTTTTGTCAGTATTGGGTGATGTGGGGGATGTTGGGGTGCCTGTGTCTTCTCCAACAGAGGAGGTTTCCTCTGCATAGAGGGCCTGGCATGGGTGAGCCTGATGATATGAATGCTTTTTTTTTTTTTTCATAGTTTCCCAAGGAAACTTGGCACATTTGTCCACCTAGCTCTTTACATTTTTCATTGCCAGGGACTTTCCCTTTACCCGGCATCCACTGCAGCAGTTATGGATCATAAAAGTGATATTGATAACCCCTCCCTCTGACTGGCGTGGGTTGATACCTCCTTGCCATTTCAGTCCCTTGTCTCTGATCATGAATGATGTAGACTAGGCTCTGCGGGGGTTGGGGGGGTCTTTCTTTCCTGTTTGATTTTAAATGGTGTGTGGGATGTTTCCCTCTTGAAATTGGCCTCTGAAAACTCGTTTGTATTTCAGTTTTTGCAGAACCTTTCCCAGCCTATTTCCTGAGTGCTGGTGTCATTGACAGCACCAGGCCTTCTGAGTATTCCTTGCCCTGCAGCAGAGGTTTCCCTGTTGCTGTTATGAGATGTGTCCACCAGGTGGCAGCACTTTCACTCTCTTCAATGGGGCCAAAGGAGCCTTGGCACCCCACTCCAATACTCTTGCCTGGCAAATCCCATGGACGGAGGAGCCTGGTGGGCTGCCGTCCGTGGAGTGGCGAAGAGTCGGACACGACTGAGCGACTTCACTTTCACTTTTCACTTTCATGCATTGGAGAAGGAAATGGCAACCCACTCCAGTGTTCTTGCCTGAAGAATCCCAGGGGCAGCGGAGCCTGGTGGGCTGCCGTCTATGGGGTCGCACAGAGTTGGGCACGACTGAAGCGACTCAGCAGCAGCAGCAAAGGAGCCTTAGTGACCATGGCCTTCCTGAGTTGTCATTTGGAATGCCATGTGCCAGAGGAAGGCCCGTCTGACTTCTTACTTGACTCGCGAAAAATGTTGACCGCTGTGTTAGAGGCGGCAGTCAATTTTAGGGGATGACTTTGAAAGTAGCAACTGGCCTAGGGATCCTCATCAGCTGGAGACCTGGAGATCAGCTGGCTTTTCAAAGCTTTTCAGCACAGGGGCTTGACCATACTTGGGATGCTCTAGGTCTGAATTTGCTCTTGGGGGACGGCCTGCATGTGGAGACTGTGGTCCCAGGCAGACTGGACTGGGCAGCACAGGTGCAAAGGGGGCTCTTGTTTTGGGGACACCTCCCTGAGCCCCAGGACATTCAGGCTGAGACTGAGCCTGGTCAGCCTGCAGAGATGAGACATTAGCCCAGGAAATGGTGGCTAGAAGAAGTAGGGTAGGCAGAAGTTCTTGTCTTTTTTTAAAAAATTCCCGTCACCTTTATGTTTAATCTTTCCAGGAATATCCTTGGTTTACAATGCTTGTTTCTTTCAGATGTATATCAAGGACTTTCATTATGCCTTTAAACACACCCATTATTTTCAGTTTCTGTACCCTTCAGTTCAGTTCAGTTGCTCAGTCGTGTCAGACTCTTTGCAACCCCATGAGCCACAGCACGCCAGGCCTCCCTGTCCACCACCAACTCCCGGAGTTCACCCAAACCCATGTCCATAGCTTTGACTAGACAGACCTTTGTTGGCAAAGTAATGTCTTTGCTTTGTCTAGGTGTGTCATAGCTTTTCCTCCAAGGAACAAGCATCTTTTAATTTCATGGCTGCAGTCACCATCTGCAGTGATTTTGGAGCCCCCCAGAATAAAGCCTCTCACTGTTTCCATTGTTTCTCCATCTATTTGCCATGAAGTGATGGGACCAGATGCCATGATCTAAGTTTTTTGAATGTTGAGTTTTAAGCCAGGTTTTTCACTCTCCTCTTTTACCTTCATCAAGAGGCTTTTTAGTTCCTCTTCACTTTCTGCCATAAGGATGGTTTCATCTGCATAGCTGAGGTTATTGATATTTCTCCTGGCAATCTTGATTCCAGCTTGTGCTTCATCCAGTCCAGCGTTTCTCATGATGTACTCTGCATATAAGTTAAATAAGCAGGGTGACAATATACAGCCTTGACGTACTCCTTTCCCAATTTGGAACCAGTCTGTTGTTCCATGTCCAGTTCTAACTGTTGCTTCCTGACCTGCATATAGATTTCTCAGGAGGCAGGTAAGGTGATCTGATATTCCCATCTCTTTAAGAATTTTCCAGTTTGTTGTGATCCATACAGTCAAAGGCTTTGGTGTAGTCAATCTGAGCATTAATTGCTCTTAAGTCATGAATTAAACACCATATTCCTGATTTGGGGGGTGTGTGTGATAATAATGATGGACGTATTCCTTGGGCTCATGGAAGGCTCTAATGTCCTGCATCTAATTGTTCTTTAACCAATCGTTCTATATGCCTGATTTTTTTCTTTAGTCATGGGCCTCTGCTCTACCCATATGGAGGTGGAGGCCATCAGTCCAGATAATTTGTAATGGTGGTATAATAGCAGTGGCTCTTAGGGTAAACTTGTTTGTAGTTTTAATTGATATTGTTGTAATATATCTCATCCCCATAAAGTTGTAGGAATAGTCATGACATAGGATGAATAATAGCTACATGCCCTTCTTGATCTTTACACATTTTTTGGAAAGATACTATGATAAGCTTTTTGGAATCCCCCAACACCTAACATTTCTCCATGGGCCTTTTTTAAAGGCCAGTGGGAGGGCCATTCCTGTTTTGTGATGATAGTTACATCAGCTCCTGTGTCTATTAAACCCTTGAAAGAAAGGTGTTACATTTTTAGAGTCAATGTGGGGAGGTTAGAGACAATTAGCATAGTCCAGTAAGCCACAATTTGTAGATTCAAAACCTCCTTTCCTAATTTATTTCTCTGCTTAAAATAAGGCAAGAATAATACTTTTGCAAGTTTTGTCCCTTTCTCTACTGTCTGATAAATATATGAGAGAGCCATAATTTGAATATTGCCTAATAAATTTAATAATCAGAATCAATTACCTCTGGTAAAATATGAATACCATTCATAGTTATGCTGGAGAGGCCTAAAATAATTCCAACTATACCTTTAGGTAAAGGGCCATAAACTTCTGGAGGAATATGTTTAACTTCATTGATAATATCAAAAGTACAACTTTCAGTAATAACAAGGTCCAATCCTGCATGCCAGTTGTGGCGGCATTTAAATCTGAGACTAGTTTCCATTTTGGGCCATTTGGTGTTCAGAAAGGGATTGTTGGGATTCCATTCTGTGGCATTCACATTCCAAGTCCATTTTTTGTTTCTCCCCTGTTCTTGTTGCCCTGCCAGGGTTGGCCCCGCTGGTAGTTTCGTGACAAAGGCTGCGCCTTATTATCTATTTGGAACAGCACTGGTTAGCCCAAAGGAAGCCCTTACTGCAAGGAGGTTTCTTTTGACCAGAATGGTAGTTTTTTTTTTTTTTGCTATGTCAGGTTTGCCACAATTAAAACATTTTTGAGGAATTAATGCAGTGGCTAGCTGCTGGGGTCCAGCCCCGGTGGATCCAGGGAAATTTGAAGCGTGGATGGCGTAGGCAAGGAGAACTTATTTATTTATTAATATAAGATTAGGAAGAAATAGTGTAGTAGGAAAATTAAGTGGAGAAAAGAGGCTGAATAACTTGGTTTACGTGGAAAGCCAATAAAGTTCCAGACAAGGAGCTTGCACCATCTATGTTAGGCCACCAGCGTCCGTTTGAATATCAGAGAGTGCCCTGCCTTGGGCTCTCTCTTACGGATTTTAGAAGCCAGGACAAGTAAGTAGACATGGTGAGCCTCCATGGCCCAGAGGGGAATTCAGCCTGAAATTAGAGTAAAGAGGAGACACGGGGGAAACCAGTCCTTCCAATGACTGGCCCTGGCCTCTATTGTCTAGAAAGGCCTTTTATACCTTTTTGATTGTACATAGAGATCAATGGGTAATCAAAAATTATGCAGCATTAGCAGCCCAGACTCTTATCAAAACCAGGCTTTTCTCTCTGCATACCTAGTTGTATACACAAGTCTTAGGTGATTTACATCATCTTCCGGCCAAAAGNTGCTAGCTCAGCAAGGGCTCATGTCTCGTCCAGCGCAGTGGAGTTTTGACAAGAGCCCTGAGCTCTGAATCACATCTACTTTTATACAGACGGTTCTTTGCTCCTGTAACAGCATAGCTGATTGGCTAAACCGTTCTCACCTGTGGGACTTTTAAATCTCGAATCCCTATCCAGATTGGCTTGGGTCTGGTGTGGGCGGGGGGCTACAGGGATTTTTTCTGATTGGTCAAGCTACACTGCCTGTGGGAGTTCCCAGTGCCTCAGCTTTCCTAGAGACTAAACCTCAAGCCTGGCCTGCCCCTTAGAGCCTGTCCTGGCTCCAGTTTGGTCCTAACAGGGCTAAACAGGGCACAGGGAGGTGTGTGTGTGGGGCTTCCTAAGTGGCTCTGTGGTAAAAGAATCTGCCTTTTAAGCAAGAGATGTAGGAGTTGTGGGTTTAATCACTGGGTTGGGAAGATCCCCTGGAGGAGGAAATGGTGACCCACTCCAGTATTCTTGCCTGGGAAATCCCGTGGACAGAGGAGTCTGGCAGTCTACAGTCCATGGAGTCACAAAAGAGACACAACAGACAATGCATGGATGAATGATTTATTAAAGGGAAGACAGAACTGCTTTTTATAAAGTTGTTTGCAGTGGTTCATCTTACATCTTCCTACAGCTTCCTGTAATCTTCCCTTTAAGGAGGAAACTGGACAATTCTAGAAATTATTCTGTGGCTGTTAGAGGCTCCTGTTTTCCTTTGTATTCTTGATTCCCACACTGAAGAACTAGACAAAAGCAAATGGTGCAGGAGCAATGTATGAAACTGCTTGTTGCTTTTCTCTGATAAAAAAATTTTTATTTGTAGACCTTGTTTCTTAGTAACCTGGAGTTCACAAATTGTGTTCAAATGCAGAATCCAATGGACCAATCTGTTCAGTGCAATTTTTGTGGATAAATCTTCATCTAATTCAACATACATGTTCTGAAATTCTATTTTGTGTTGTGTGCTATGCTTAGATACAAGCTTATAGTATCTAATTTTATTATTAAAACATCCACCATACTGGATCTATAATTTTTCTCACATTACCCTTATAATTATCTTTAAAAACTTAAGTTTAACTAGGTGGGGCTCCTTGTTTAAGACTACATGAGTAGTAACTGATAGAGTGATTTTTTGTTTGTTTGGTTGGTTTTTGAAGTATCTTTTGATAGCATTAAATGTATCTAGAATGTTTGACCTGTAAATATAAAACAATATTTTAGATAATTGAATATAATATCATGCTTATACATTCTGATAATGAAACATGCATAGTTATTATAGGGAACTTTTAGCATAATAGCAACCAAAAATATGCCAAGAGATCCACGGTATAATAGTGCTTTTAATATTTAAGTTTTCAAATCAAACTTTGCCTTGGAAAACAGTTACAAGGAAATCCCATTTCCTTTTCATCTAGATTTACTTAGTGGTCATCTTTTGCCACATTTAGTTTATCTCTCTAAATATACTGTTGCTGCTGCTAAGTCGCTTCAGTCTTGTCCAACTCTGTGTGACCCCATAGATGGCAGCCCATCAGGCTACCCCGTCCCTGGGATTCTCCAGGCAAGAACACTGGAGTGGGTTGCCATTTCCTTCTCCAAAGCCTGAAAGTGAAAAGTGAAAGTGAAGTCGCTCAGTCGTGCTCGACTCTTAGTGACCCCATGGACTGCAGCCCACCAGGCTCCTCTGTCCATGGCATTTTCCAGGCAAGAGTACTAGAGTGGGATGTCATTGCCTTCTCCCTAAATATACTGGGTTGGTTAAAAAGTTGGTTCAGGTTTTTCTGTAAGGTTCTAAAAAAAATAAATGGCCAATAAGAAGGGCTATTGTTAAAAGAAAAAAAACCCCAAAACACAAACAACAAATATTGGAGATTTGCAGTTCTCTAGTAATTAGTGATGTTGGGCATTTATAAAAGCAATCACATTTCAAATTCTTTGTACACCAGTTTTGTTCCCAGGAAGTCTTTCAGTAAATTTGTCTTTGGTTTTGAGGTTTGGGATTAAGCTAAAGAGAAACAATAAAGTCTTTTTAGGCTTTTCTTTTATGCATCTTCCCTGGGCCTGTGTGTGCCGTTTCAAATTTCCCATATATGTGCTGCTTTAAAATATCCTAATTTTCCAGAGAGTCTCTCCTCAGGGCTTCTGATCATCTATTGTTTGTCTTTACCCTGAAAAGGAAAAATTCAGCTTCTCCTCTCAAATTTCTATTCTCCATATTTCACTTCTGGTCATCACCTATGTGGGCATATAATCATACTAAGCAATTTTGACACACTAATTTCTCAGAGGTTCCCACAATCTTCTCCTCAGGTTCAATAATTTGCTAGGAAGGTTTACAGAAATCAGGACAAATAGTTTACTTTCTAGGTTACTGATTTATTTAAATAAATAAAAAAAAGAATACAATCCAGGAAGAGCAAGAGAGAAGAAATGCATGAAAGTAAGAAAGGGTTAGGAGAAGGAAATGGCAACCCATTCCAGTGTTCTTGCCTGGAGAATCCCAGGGACAGAGGAGCCTGGTGGGCTGCCATCTGTGGGGTCGAACAGAGTCAGACACGACTGAAGTGACTTAGCAGCAGCAGCAGCAGCAGCAAGAAAGGGCTATGGAGTTTCCATGTTCCCTCTGGACATGCTATCCTTTGGAAACCTCCATGTTCATCAAGCCAGAGGCTCTCTGAACCATTTTAGTTAGCTTTTTTTTTTTTCAGTTTTTTAAATAGAAGCCTCATTCAAGAGCTATGGTTGATTAAATCATTGGTCATTGATGATTACTCAACTTTCAGCTCTTCTCTGATCCCCAGAGGTTGGGGAATGAGGCTGACTGTTCCAAGTCTCAAATAGCATGGTTGTTTCTTTCAAATATGAGCTTAGCTGGGTTTGTGCTTTATGCGGGCTTCCCAGGTGGCTCAGTGGTACAGAATTGGCCTGCCAATGCAGAAGGTGCAGGAGACAGGGGGTTCAATCTCTGGGTTGGGAAGATCCCCTGAAGTAGGAAATGGCAATGTATTCCAGTATTCTTGCCTGGAAAATTCCATGGACAGAGGAGTCCTTTGGAACCCCATGGACTACAGCATGCCAGGCTTCCCTGTCCTTCACCATCTCCCGGAGTTTGCTCAAATTCATTCCATTGAATTGGTGATGCCATCCAACCATCTCATCCTTTGTCATCCCCTTCTCCTCCTGCCTTCAGTCTTTCCCAAGATCAGGGTCTTTTGCAGTGAGTCAGCTCTTTGCATCAGGTGGCCAAAATATTGGAGCTTCAGCTTCAGCATTGGTCCTTCCAATGTATATCCAGGACTGATTTCCTTTAGGATTGGGGCTTGGTATGTTGTAGACCTTCAGTGCATGGTAACAATGACTTGAATTTCATTATTATTGTTATTCTTGAAGTAAAATTATAGATAGTGATAATAGTTTGTGTTTCATTAAAAACATCATCAGAGATTTAAGGAAATGATGGAGAAAAAACCTCTGTAGTATGCTAATTGTAGGTTACCTGTTGTCTCATGGAAAGTACAGAATTCTTACTGAATTTGAAGTTGACAGATGCCTTGTATAACTCTGCCTGTAATCTTCTTTCTACTAGAAAGCTCTTCTAGGTTGCCATGGCATCTGGACCCAACATGATGGACCCCATTTGTCTGGTGGAAAATGACAATGAGATTCTGTCAGTGAACCAGAAAGCTCTACAGATTCTTGAGAAGATTTCTCAGCCAGTGGTGGTGGTGGCTATTGTAGGACTGTATCGTACGGGCAAATCCTACTTGATGAACCGTCTTGCAGGACAGAACCGTGGTGAGTGTTGTACTTGGTTAGAGTCCAATTGTTTGATTCTAGCTGACAGCTTAGTTTCCTAGTTTTCTTCTTTGGTCGTGTGAAGGGAGAAACAAATTCCTTTGAATAAGCCAATCTTCCACTTATAATTTCTCACCACTAAATCACTACCTTATTGTGATCTATTATCATGTTCTCTGTTTTATTCCTGTAATGCAAAATTTCTTCAACATATGCAAAAATCCTACCTTGTCCTCCCTGATTAAATACTGTGCTCTTGCAGTTGACTTCTCCCTTTCAAAACATTTTGTTTTTTTATTGAACATTCTCAACAACATATAAAGATATTTCATTATCTAACATCTTAAAAATTCTTCCTGGATCTCATATCCTATTGTGGCTAAAACCTCTCAAACTCTCCCACTTTTTAAAAAATAATTTTTTCTGGAAAAAATACAATCTCAATTTCTTTCTTTCTTTTTTTTTTTTTTTTTACATTTTTTCCATGCCCATATCTCACTGTAATCCACTTCTCCACTTTTGAAACTCACCATTCTTTCAAAATGCTCTTGTTACAGCTTAGCCATAAGCTCTGTTTTATCTGATTTATGGATACCTCTTTGTCTGCATGCTGAACCCTTGCTTGGTATCATTATCGCAGTTAATATCCCCTTCTCCTTGAAACAGAGAACACACAAAGTACGGCATTCTTGTTGAGGTAGAGACAGCACCATCATATGTACTAAGGTACTCGCATTCTAGTAAGTCTGACTTTGTAACCCCTTGGTGGCTTAGATTATCTGCTGTGATTGCATATTGCTTTCTCCCCTCCCTTTGCAGGTTTCCCTCTGGGCTCCACAGTGCAGTCTGAAACCAAGGGCATCTGGATGTGGTGTGTGCCCCACCCCTCCAAGGAGAACCATACCCTGGTCCTTCTGGACACTGAGGGCTTGGGGGATGTGGAAAAGGTGAGGTGGAAGGTCACAGATAAATACTTTTTATTCTGGGTTTTCTCTTTATTGCTTGATGATTGTAGAACTTTAGCTGCTGTAGTCTATTTGTCAAATCCAGAAGTCAAGTATAGTAAATGAGGCAAAATATGGTTTGTTTGAATCCCACTTCTAGGAAAAGTTATTAGATATATATTAAATAAAATATTTTATTTCTTGGCACTGCATGGATGACTTGATTTCTTTTAAATAATTATTGAACAGCTGAATTCTAGGCCTTTGGACTTAAGAAGGTAGATTGTGTTGGTGGTTTAGTTGCTAGGTTGTGTCTGACTCTTGTGACCCCACAGACTGTAGCCCACCTGGCTCCTCTGTCCGTGGGATTTCCCAGGCAAGAATACTGGAGTGCATTGCCATTTCCTTCTCCAGGGGATCTTCCCTGACCCAGGGGTCAAACCCGTCTCCTGCATTACAGGTGGATTCTTTACCAACTGAGCCACCAGGGAGGCCCATATAAGGTAGATATCAGTGACCAAAGTAAAGGTCTTGTTCCCAAAGACCACACATGTGCAGTCAGATTTAATAAAGGGTGATTGATAAAGAAGCAGGTTGGAGAGAGGAGGAAGTTGAACTACATTGCAATTACCGACTCCTGTCAATTCCCTGGGAGCTCTGGGCAAGAATGGTCCTTTTGAGTTGCTCTGACTTGGGACAATGGTGCTAGTAAATTATCAAAAAGTTACTTTGGGAGCCTTTCTAATTAATAGGGCTGACACCTGAAGACTCTTTCACTGGCACTCCCAACAGCTAGGGGAATAAGTCCTTCAGTCTTGAAAGGTGATCCAGGCAGGACTTGACAGTTTCCATCACTTACAGTTAAGTTATAAAGATGTGTTGGTAAAAAAGAGGAGAAACATCAGTCTGGGTGAGAGGAAGGATTTTTGATTCATCTTCTTAGCTATCAGACGAAGAGTGTACTTAAAGGTTGGAGTTAAGAGATGGGTTTACATTTTCTATGATGAAATTCATCAACTGCTCCAGAGCATTTTAGAAAGCTGTGAGATACCTCTAGATGTGGTGGTTCTATAAAACATATGTTTGTCCTACAAGAAACATTTTAACGTGGATTTTTTTTTGGTATTTTAGCTTTCTACTAATGGATGAAAGAAGTTACATTTCTTTGTTTCATTAACTTTAGACTTATTTGGAAATAGTACCTAAATTTCTATAGCTTTTTATATTTCTTCCCAAAGGAGAATTAGAAATTCTGTTTTTATCTTGAAAGTCATATATCAAACAATGATATAGTCTTGTTGTTGAAATAATTGATTGTTTACCATAAATGCCACTCCTTCTTCTAATTGATTATTTTCTAAGACTGAGTTTTGGGGAAATAAAGTAATGAATAGACATTTCCCCCCAAATTCCCATATAGAATTGTCTTGATATAAATCAGTTTTTCCATTTGCTCTAGGCAGCAGCTTTATACACTCTTTACGGTAGAAAGAATATATAGATTTATGCTACTATTTAGAAAATGCTATGATTTATACAAACAAATTAGCCTGGCCTTTAAGGCCCTTCATCAGGTTGCACTAGAGCTTCAAATTCACTTCTCCATTCACCCTCTGCTCCAGTCAAATGAAATAACTCTATTTTAATTTTAAGACCCCAGTGTTCTCCCATCTCTAATTTTGCCTCTGTGAGTGCTTCTGTCTATGGGATCAACTTCATTTCCTGAAGTCCACATTTTACCAATTCTTTAATACTCAGTTCAAGACTTCAAGGAAGCTTTCATGTCACATTCTTTCTCCAAATTTCATAGCTCGGTTCTTCCTTTACAGACATAAATTTTAATTCAATGTTATAGCTATAAGTTTCTCTGCTTATATGCATTACTAAGATGTCAGCTTTCTATAGGTACTGTCATCTTTGCTGCATTTATTGTTATGGATGTTTGTCACTTATTTGAAATAGGCGTCCTGAAAGGAATAACTGTCATTTTTAACATTGCTTTTTGAAATCTAAGAACAGTGGGAGAGTATTGAGTAACTTTTGTAGATATTTATTGATTGAATAATTTAAAAGCCCAGTTATGCCAACTCGAGCTATGATTAATAAATATGTGTGGAATGAAGAAGTACTAACACTCATCATTGAATACATAGTTACATACCAAGTATTGTACTAGTTTTTATATATATGTTATTTTCCTTCATCCACTGAGGTAAAAGAAAGTCTTATGAAGATTAGAATCACTTTATATATGAAAAAATCACAAACATAAAAAATGTCTTTGTAATTGTCAAAGCTGATATCTGTATTTGCGTCTGTCTTCAAATAGTGTCTATGTATGGTGAGTGTGTTAACTGAAATAATACATGAAAGCATGATAGAATCAATGGATGAATGAATTTTTAATTTAGGACTAAAATCCTAAACCTCTTGTTTAAATGTGATTTCTAGGGCGACCCTAAGAATGACTCGTGGATCTTTGCCCTGGCTGTGCTTCTATGTAGCACCTTTGTCTACAATAGCACAAGCACCATCAACCACCAGGCCCTGGAACAGCTGTAGTATCCTTCCAGAAACTGAACCTCCAAGTTTCACCGAGTTTGATGAAAATGATAGAGTAATTTCTCCTTCTCTATCATTTAGTTGCCTTTGGTGGAGCATAGGGGACTCAGGGCCAAAGAGAGTGATGATAATACTTTTTAATTAGGGAAATGTAGGAATTGTGCAGAGGCTGTTGCTTTTCTTTAACCAAGTCCTAGCTATGTGACAGAGCTCACAGAGCTTATCCGGGCCAAGTCCTTTCCAAGACCTGATGGAGTAGAAGATTCCACAGAGTTTGTGAGTTTCTTCCCAGACTTTATCTGGGCTGTTCGGGATTTCACCCTGGAGCTGAAGTTAAACGGTCACCCTATCACAGAAGATCAGTACCTGGAGAATGCCTTGAAGCTGATTTCAGGTATTAGAGCATGACCCGGGCAGTGGATGGTCTAATGGAGGGTGGGATTTACTAAACACTGTCTTTCATCTCTGGGGTTGTGTTGCCCTAATGGTCCGGGAGCAAGCGACAAGAATGAAGACAGAACATGAAATCAGGTGCAATGGGTCAGGGGACATGCAGCCTCTATGGGACTGAGGTGCAGAGTCCACTTTGAGTCCAGCTTTTATTCCTAATTGCAGACTACAAGACTATTTTTTATCTTATCTTTCCCAAGACACTACACTGACATAGTCCAAATCTCCTTGTTTTTACCCCAGGCCGTTTCCTTTTGGGCTTGTTTCAACAATCAGCAAATGCATAGGGAGCGTTCATGCCTGACTTGGACCCGGTGTTCCAAGGTCCATGCTTTCATGATCCCAGTCACACTGCCTTCTGGGTCTGGCCTTGGGGTTTTTAACAAGGAGGTTATTCTTAAGAAAATCATGAAAGATAATCGTTAACACAGTTTCTTAATATATACTGTTTTTATAGGTGCTATTTCTGTGGAATTTCTCAAGACTGTAAGAGTACATTATTAGGAATTTCCACTACATCTCCCACTTATTGTTTTTGCAGGAGTAGATACGCCATCCGAGCAACTTCCTTTTTCATCAGTTCTCGGGTGGTTTTTCTCATGCATCTGAGGACTAGACACAAAACAGTTAAAAATTTACATCCTGATATTATAGTACCAAGCAATCCTCCTCCTAAAGTTTTAATCCACATCATGGGGTTAAGTTAATGTAAGCTTTCCTCAATTTCTTCAAATAAATCAGTTTCTGGGAGTAATTGTAAGTGAGCATTCTGCATATTAGAAATAGTAGCCTGTAACTGGGAAATATCTAAGGATAGATTATTATGAATGTGTCCCCTCAAATGTTTAGATAATCGGTCCCAAGTATATGCACTTTGATTATACTTATGAGGTATGACACAAAATGAAGAGATACTCCAATCACACTTAAGATGAGTTTGTAACTTAAAATTTTGTACTTCGTTCCCTAGTAGGAGAGCTGCATTTTCTAAATCGTTCACTTGTTCATTAATTTCTTGGTCTATGTGGGTTTGACTTCCCCAGGCAGAACTTGCATTTTGGTGCCACTGCTGTACAAATGTAGTCGTTTATATAGTTTGATGCAGTGCCGCTCCGGCTATTACTGCTGTCGTGGCTATGGCAATAATTCCCATAACAGCTGCCATAAGGAGTCCAATGAACATTTTGGAATGTTGTAGTACTTTCTTTATAACTTTTAAAAGAGGATGTGTTTCAGAAGAGCCTTCCCAAGGTCTGGTTTGATTTACTGGAAGCCATATTCCCCATCTCCTTCTTCATATAAACAAATAAGTGATTAGAATTATAAAGTGAAGAATTTAAGCAATTATATAATTTTCAATCCTGGCAAGAAAGTTCTTGTACACTTTCATTGATAGAAATTGTTCTTTTCAAGAGTACATAAGGATCTCTCACACAAGCCTGAATATAAAATGTCCAGTTTGCACTGGTATTAAATGTCAGGGAATAACATCCATCCCAAATTTGGAATTTTTTAAGACTTAAAGCCAATTTCCAAATCTCTCCTTGCCCTATTCCTTGATCCAATTGTGGGAAGGGGGGGAGACATGCCACTACCATGCCATGTAATTGGATGATCTAAATGAGTGGT
Source organism: Redunca redunca (assembly GCA_006410935.1). Classification (NCBI taxonomy): domain Eukaryota; kingdom Metazoa; phylum Chordata; class Mammalia; order Artiodactyla; family Bovidae; genus Redunca; species Redunca redunca. Next base: position 155,963 of record SJYQ01000494.1, on the reverse strand, counting down.
AATATTAGTATGGTGAAAGACTTTTTGAGTTTCCAACACAGCCTTTTGTGAGAATTGCAGGACTGATCTTGATGAGAGCAATTAGAGACTGCTTACCCCTTAGGGGACCAGTCCCATGCAATTCCATAGGAACCATTAATCAAAATTACTCCCTCAGTTTCACAACAATTATCCCACTGAATACGGTTTTGTTTTTCAGTCCATAGCTTGAGATGCTCGCATAAAGATCTGTCTGATTTGGTGTCATTGTTGGGTTCTGAGTTGTTATAAGCAAAACTCAGACCACAGAGAAGATGTAGCTAAACTTAGTATAGTTGCTATTTAAAGAATTGGTGGACAGCCAGGCTTGCACAGATAATTTAAGACATCCTGTAGCTGGTCTTACACAAATTGGCCAGGATTCATACCAATAAGCAACACTGAAGGGAGTCCTTTCCTCTTGTTTAAAAAGAGGAAGGCTTGTATCTTCAGGTCCTGGTATCCAGGAAGAATCATTAACATAAATGAGGATCATAGACTCCCCCCAGTCAACAGGTTTTTGTAATGAGGGGTTAGGTATACATGCCCAATAAGTATAATTTTTAGATTCAGCTGTTGCTAAGGGTGTGTATACTCACTGCGGTGATGATAAGAGCAAACATGGCAACACCCGGGTTGTTAGGAGTAACAGCTTTCTCTTCATTTTCTAAGATCTCCTTTGATTTCTGTCATCTTTTAATTTGTCCTCAAGTGGGGATCTTGTTCTGATGTGTTGACAGGAGGGGAATCGTTATCTTTGTTTCTGACTCATGCTTTTGAAACTCATTACTGGGGTCTCTACATCCCAAGCAAAGCACCTCTTCCGTGGGAGTTCGCTCATGATACGGTTTCAGATGACTCGAGGGAATCCAAATGGGTGTTTCTGAATCACTAGTGAAACACAAGCGAACTCACTTCCCCAGGTTATCAGATTCCCCCTATGCCATGAGTGTGTTTCTGGATCATACCACCAAACAGGTAGTTTGGGGTGAATTTCTTTTTTTTCCTTTATAAAATACTGTTCTACTGCAGTGAAATCATTATCTTGATGCAAAAAATTTAAAGTAAATAATGCTTTATATAATTATTGCTGTGGTGGAAGTGACATTCCATCTCCCCCTTTCTGTTTTTATAACATTTCTTTAAGAATCTGTTAGCTTGTTCTACAATAGCTTGTTCTACAATAGCTTGTCCTTCAATAGCTTGTCCTTGGGGATTATAGTGAATTCCTGAATGATGTTTTCACAGACCAAGTCTTTAAAAAAATCCCTAAAAACAGAACTAGTGTAAGCTGGGCCATTGTCTGTTTTTCTATTTTGTGGGAGGCCCATAGTAGCAAAGCAGCTATGCAAATGTGAAATAACATGTCTTGTAGATTCTCCAGAGCAAGCAGTTGCCCAGATAAATTTAGAGTTAATATCAACTGTGACATGTACATAAGCAAGCTTTCCAAAGGACGGAAGATGAGTTACGTCCATCTGCTAGATATGATTTGGCCTCAGGCCACGAGGATTAATTCCCCCAGTTTCTGTTGGAGAGACATGGTTATTGCAACATGTAGGACAAGTGCTCACAATCTGTTTAGCTTGAGTTCAAGTGATGTGAAACTTGGTTTTTAAATATTTTGAATTACAATGTGTCAGGTCATGAAAGGCTGATGCCTCTGTAAAGGCTGGAAATAAAAGGGCATCGGCTTGAGTATTTCCTTCTGTTAAAGGTCCTGGTAAAATAGAATAAGCCCAAATATGAGTAATGTAGAATGGAAACTGTCAGTGTCTAATCACCTGTTGTAAATTTGTAAAAAGTGTATACAATGTGGATGGGATAGTATCCTTAACAGTTGCTGTTAATATATGTTTAGTGACATGTACAGAATATTGAGAAACAGATAAGACATCAATTGCTTTGGGAATATTTTGTGATATGTGTATAATAGCTAGAATTTTTGCTTGTTGTGCAGAATATTCTGGTGTTTCAATTACTAGCGTAAATGTGCCTGTATATCCTGCTTTTCCTCAGCTAGTGCCATCTGTAAAATTGAGAGGAGCAGAGGGAATGGGCTTGACACTAGTAATTCTAGGCAAAATCCATCTTGTTTGTTTTAAAAACTGCAAGATGTAGGCAAATCAGGATAGTGGTTGCCAATATGTCCAACATATTGGACAGCTAAACTTGATGCCAAGATAATGGATAATGAATTTTGAAGAGAATGTTTTAATTCCTTGGAAGTTGGTGTAGTCCAAATAAGGCAGGGATCACGTCCACTAAGCTGTTGAACACACTCTCTTCCTTTTAGAATTATGTTGGCTACCATATCTAAGTAAAGGGTAATAGACTTTGTTTGTGAATTAGCTAAAAATATCCATAAAACTATTAAAGGAGTTTGCATAATCCACCCAGTAGGGGAATGAAGGGTGGGGAAGACAAACAACTGAAGAGGCTCTAAAGGGTCTCTTCTGTCTATTTGGCAGTTTTGTTCTATAATTGCTAGTTTTTTCTCAGCCTCAGGAAATTTTTGTTGGGAGCTATTAAGCTCTGAATTTTCTCTTAATAGAATAAATGGGATAAAGAATAAGTTGGAATCCCTAATTTAGGCCGAATCCAGTTAACATCTCCTAGTAATTTTTGTAAGTCATTTAAAGTTTTTTTTTTTTTTTAAAGTTTTAATTGAGTCTCTTCGTATCTGCCTCTTTTGGTTTGATTGCAGTATGGGTGACTTTATTTCCTGAGGACTGAAAAGTTTCAGTGTATTGTAATTTATCAGGAGCTATATACAAGCCAGTACATTCCAAACATTCCTTTAGCTTTAAAAACATTCCTATAGGCTATCAATTTCAGGTAGGCACATAGTATATCATCCATATAATGAATGATATATGCATAAGGGAATTGCTGTCGTATTGGATGTAAAGCCTTGGCTACAAAATTTTGACAAATAATGGGACTGTTAAGCATACCTTGAAGTAATACAGTCCATTGAAATCTTTTATGTGGCTCCTTTAAATTAATGGAAGGAGCTGAAAAGGCAAATCTAGGTTTATCATCAGGGTGTAAAGGAATAGTAAAAAAACAATCTCTAAGATCAATAGCAAACAAATGCAAATTTCTTGGAATCATACTAGGATTAGGTAGACCAGGCTGCAAAGCACCCATTGAAACAATAACAGCATTAACAGCTCTCAGATCAGTAAGCATTCTCTGTTAACTGGATTTCTTTTGTATAACGAGCACTGGAGAATTCCAAGGGCTAAGGGACTCAATAATATGTCCTTTGTTAAGTTGTTCATGACCTAATTCATGTAAAGCCTCCAATTTTTTGTTTTGTTTTGTTTTGTTTTAGGGGCCACTGCTCTGTCCACACAGGTTGATCTGTTTCCCAATAAGGAGGTATGGGTGTGGGTGGAGGAAGAGTAATAGGAGCAGTGGCCACTGGTGAAAAGAGGGCGGTTTGAAATCTTGAGTAGTCAAAGGATAAATTCTTCCTTGTCGATTTTTTCCCAGTCCCAATCCTGGTATATAACCTTGATTGAACATAATTTGGTGACTGCCCTTGCTATATTGATTTGGAGGACAAGGGGGAGGAGATGGAGGAAAAAAATCCCTCATCATCTTCCTTGGGAGCTGAAGGAGCAGGTTCTGCAGATGGGTTCCCCTTTCCCTCAGACTCCACATACTCTGAACTTTGAGGTTATTCAAGAGAATTATCATCATTTTCATCAAAAGAATCAGAAGTCAGCAAAGGTTCCAGTACTGAGTTAATTAATGCCCACATACTCCAAACAGAAATAAGGAGCGGAGTTCCTTTTGCATGTTCTTTTTTAAACTTGGCTCCAACCTTTTCCCAGACTTTTAAATCCAAAGCCCCTATTGATGGGAACCAGTAGCAATATTTATCTATTGCTTCCAACAATTCTAATAATCCCCCTTCACAAATAGAAGCTCCTCCCCCTTTCAAGAGTTGTCTTAATAAACAAATATGTGGGTGATAGTGTTCTACAGTCTCAACATTTCCCATGTTCAGTTAGTTCAGTCACTTAGTCATGTTCGACTCTTTGTGACCCCATGGACTGCAACACACCAGGCCTCCTTGTCTATTACCAACTCCCAGAGTTTACTCAGACTCATGTCCATTGAGTCCGTGATGCCATCCAACCATCTCATCCTCTGTCGTCACCTTCTCCTCCTGCCTTCAATCTTTCTCAGCATCAAGGTCTTTTCAAATGAGTCAGTTCTTCGCATCAGGTGGCCAAAGTATTGGAGTTTCAGCTTCAGTATCAGTCCTACTAATGAATATTCAGGACTGATTTCCTTTAGGATGGACTGGTTGGATCTCCTTGCAGTCCAAGGGACTTTCAAGAGTCTTCTCTAACACCACAGTTCAAAACCATCAATTCTTCTGTGTTCATCTTTCTTTATAGTCCAACTCTCACATCCATACATGGCTACTGGAAAAACCATAGCCTTGACTAGATAGACCTTTGTGTTGGCAAAGTAATGTCTCTGCTTTTTAATATGCTGTCTAGATTGGTCATCACTTTTCTTCCAAGGAGTAAGTCTTTTAATTTTGTGACTGCAGTCAACACCTGCAGTGATTTTCTTCTACTTCTAAGTCACTTCAGTCATATCCAACTCTGTGTGACCGAATAGACGGCAGCCCACCAGGCTCCCCCGTCCCTGGGATTCTCCAGGCAAGAACACTGGACCGGGTTGCCATTTCCTGCTCCAAAGCATGAAAGTGAAAAGTGAAAGGGAAGTCGCTCAGTCGTGTCCGACTCTTTGTGACCCCCTGGACTGCAGCTTACCAGGCTCCTCCGTCCATGGGATTTTCCAGGCAAGAGTACTCTAGTGGGCGCCATCGCCTTCTCCACAGTGATTTTGAAGCCTCCGAAATAAAGTCTGTCACTGTTTCCACTGTTTCTCCATTTGCCATGAAATGATGGGACCAGACGCCATGATCTTAGTTTTCTGAATGTTGAGCTTTAAGCCAAATTTTTCACTCTCTTATTCCACTTTCATCAAGAGGCTATTTAGTTCTTTTTTGCTTTCTGCCATAAGGGTGGTGTCATCTGCATATCTGAGGTTATTGATATTTCTCCCAGCAATCTTGATTCCAGCTTGTGCTTCACCCAGCCCAGCGTTTCTCTTGATGTACTCTGCATAGAAGTTAAATAAGCAGGGTGACAATATACAGCCTTGATGTACTCCTTTCCCTATTTGGAACCAGAATGTTGTTCCATGTCCAGTTCTAACTGTTGCTTCCTGACCTACATACAGGTTTCTCAAGAGGTAGGTCAAGTGGTCTGGTAGTCCTATCTCTTGAAGAATTTTCCACAGTTTTTTGTGATCCACACAGTCAAAGTCTTTGGCATAGTCAATAAAGCAGAAATAGATGTTTTTCTGGAACTCTCTTGCTTTTTCGATGATCCAGCAGATGTTGGCAATTTGATCTCTGGTTCCTTTGCTTTTTCTAAAACCAGCTTGAACATCTGGAAGTTCACAGTTCATGTATTGCTGAAGCCTGGCTTGGAGAATTTTGAGCATTACTTACTAGTGTGTGAGATGAGTGGACTTGTGCGGTAGTTTGAGCATTCTTTGGCATTGCCTTTCTTTGGGACTGGAATGAAAACTGACCTTTTCCAGTCCTGTGACCACTGCTGAGTTTTATCATTTTAACCCTGTAAATGCTTGAAGACTTACCAGCAGGAATTTTCAGAGGCCTCTCAACTGTCCCAGGTTCTGTGTTGCTGTAATTTCACTTTCGGTCCCAGTGGTCTTTCGCTCCAGCCCTACATTGGGTGCCAATTGTTGCCCTAATGGTCTGGGAGCAAGTGACAAGAATGAAGACAGAACACGAGATCTGGTGCAATGGGTCAGGGTACATGCAGCCTCTATTGGACTGAGGTGAGGGTCCACTCTCAGTCCAGCTTTTATTTTTAATGGCAGACTACAAGACTATTTTTGATCTTATATTTCCCAAGACACTACACTGACATAGTCCAGATCTCCTTGTTTTTATCCCAAGAAGTTCCCTTTTGGGCTTGTCTTGGGAACAATCATCAGGTGGGTAGGCAGCATTCATGCCTGATGCCAAGCCAGTGTTCCTAGGTCCATGCTTTCATGATCCCAGTCATACTCCCTTCTGGGTCTGGCCTTGGGGTTTGTAACAAGGAGATTATTCTTAAGAAAAACATGAAAGATAATCATTAACACAGTTTCTTAATATATGCTGTTTTTCCAGGTGCTATTTCTGTGGAATTTCTCAAGGCTGTGAAAGTACATCATTAGGAATTCCCTCTACAGGGTTACATTTGTACTTGAGACTAGATCAATATCTGTAGGAATCGTGGCTGGAAAGTGGGGTGCAAAGCTCTAGCCACTAGAGTTGATGTTCACCTAAGAAAAGTAAAGTGTAAGGTGAAGTGAAATTATTCAAAATCAATTTATTTTTTATACCATTTGTAAATTAGCATCCAGATTACAGTGGGTGCTAAATCCTTCAAAAGACCAGTTACCTGTGTTCCCTATTTTGGCTTCTGCTTTTCTTTGTTGAGGAAAACAACTGACCAGATACTTGTCGGCATGAAATTATAATGAAAAGTCTATCTAATAAAAAAAAAGAAAACCCTGCATTTCACATAGGTAATTTTATTCTCAAAGAGGGATCTTTCTAATCCTGTATAGTTATGTACTAAGCTAAGTCGTTTTGTCATGCCCGACTCTGTGACTCTATGGACTGTAGCCCCCCAGGCTCCTCTGCCCTTGGGATTCTCCAGGGAAGAATTCTGGATTGGGTTGCCATGTCCTCCTCCAGGGGATCTTCCCAACCCAGGGATCGAACCCACATCTCTTAAGTCTCCTGCATCGGCAGGCAGGTTCCTTACCGCTAGTACCACCTGGGAATATCATGTAAAAAATGACTTAATGTTCTAAATAAACCTGATGAAGTGTGCATCTTTTCAATCTATGCCTTTTCAATATTTCTGATAACTTTTAGAACATTCATTTTACCTTCTTCATCCCAGCTTTCTCCTGATTCTCACATATTTATCTGTGCTTAATTGCAAATTAATGAATTATTTTAATGGGTTACATTTACAGTGGGTATATCTGATGAAACCTTGAGAGAGATATCAATCCTGATTTACTCATTCTTGCTTTAATTTTTCTATTTATGCTTTCTCAAAATATCTGTTGAGAAATTGTTTAGTCAGAAGAGGACAACTGTCAGATCAAATATAATAGTTTTTGTCAAAGAGTTGATTGATTAGTGGTGACATCTTAAAACTGCATTTTAGTTATGTTTATCCTTCAGAGGTTTTCGCTAAAAATTAGCTAACTCTGTACCAAGTATTTTTTAGCATCAAAATAGTTTTCTCTAAATAATCAGGGTGTCATTCCCAATATTTCAAGTATTGTCCCTTAACCCTTGTTTATGGCTCTTCTTGGCCTCACGGCTCAATTCCTGCATGAGACTCAGTTCAGTTCAGTTCAGTTCACTTGCTCAGTCATGTCTGACTCTTTGTGACCCCATGAATTGCAGCACGCCAGGCCTCCCTGTCCATCACCAACTCCCAGAGTTCACTCAGACTCACGTCCATCAAGTCAGTGATGCCATCCAGCCATCTCATCCTCTGTCATCCCCTTCTCCTCCCGCCCCCAATCCCTCCCAGCATCAGAGTCTTTTTCAATGAGTCAACTCTTTGCGTGAGGTGGCCAAAGTACTGGAGTTTCAGCTTTAGCATCATTCCTTCCAAAGAAATCCCAGGGCTGATCTCCTTCAGAATGGACTGGTTGGATCTCCTTGCAGTCCAAGGGACTCTCAAGAGTCTTCTCCAACACCACAGTTCAAAAGCATCAATTCTTCGGCCCTCAGTCTTCTTCACAATGAGACTAAATAGAGCTAAAATTTACATTTGAACTTTCATCCTTTTACCCATTAGTTCAGTAAATATCTAAGAGACAACTGCTCTGTAGGGTGCAGGTCTGCAGATATCAGTTTTAGGTTTCTTTTATTGAATCAGATGTCTCCCTATGGTGAAAGTTTTATGTGCAAGGAAGTGCTGAATGTTTATGTTAAATAAGTTATTAGCATAGAAGACAGCAAAGAAATGCAAATCCCTGTCCTGAACACCATGAGCTCCCTTGTTTCAAAAGTCTTCCCACTCTAATCTGTTTTTCTGTTCCTTCAGTCAATAATCCCAAAGCCAGAACATCCAATCTACCCAGAGAGTGTATCAGGCATTTCTTTCCAACACGGAAGTGTTTTGTGTTTGATTGGCCAACAAATGACAAAGAACTCCTACACAATATTGAGAATGTGTCTGAAGACCAACTGGATCCTAAATTTTTGGAACAAACAAACAATTTCTGTTCTTACATCTTCACCAATGCAAAAATCAAGACCCTCAAAGAGGGGATCATGGTCACTGGGAAACGTGAGTCTCTTTTTCTTGATTCCATGGGGGTTGATGTGTGCTGAATATTTTATATAATGTGTTTTTCAGTATTTTTGTTTGATTCTATATGGAATTTGGGTTTTAAAGACACTCATACTCCATACAGAAATGAGTATGCTTCATAATTATCTTACTTTGGGGAATTTACAAATCCCTTCCTTAAATGGCAAGTTTTGTCACTGAAATCTGTGGCTTCCACTTATCTGAAAAATTTCTCTACTGAGAAAAAACTCACTATCAGGGTATAAAAACAGAACCTTCCATTTTCTGAAGTCCTATATAGTAAGTGTCCTTTGCAAGTAGAATACAAAAGATATTTTGGAAGATTCAGTTCAGTTCAGTCGCTCAGTCATGTCCGACACTTTGTGACCCCATGCATTGCAGCATGTCAGCCTTCCCTGTTCATCACCAAGTCCTGGAGCTTGCTCAAACTCAGGTCGGTAATGCCATCCAACCATCTCATCCTCTGTCGTCCCCTTCTCTTCCTGCCTTCTAGTTTTCCCAGCATCAGGGTCTTTTCAAATGAGTCAGTTCTTTCCATCAGGTGGCCAAAATATTGGAGCTTCAGCCTCAGTATCAGTCCTTCCAATGAATATTCAGGACTGATTTCCTTTAGGATGGGCTGGTTTGATCTCCTTGAGATCCAAGGGACTCCCAAGAGTCTTCTCCAACACCCAGTTCAAAAGCATCAATTCTTTGGCACTCGGTTTTCTTTATGGTCCAACTCTCACATTCATATACAACTATTGGAAAAACCATAGCTTTGACTAGACAAATCTTTGTTGGCAAAGTAATGTCTCTGCTTTTTAATATGCTATCTAGGTTGGTGATAGCTCTTCTTCCAAGGAGCAAGCATCTTTTAATTTTAAGTGTCTTTTAATTTTTTGGAAGATTAGAGTGGACCAAAAATAAATACTAGTCCACAAATCACTGAAAAATCCATTCAAAGCCTCAGAATTGTGAGTAAATATAATCTGATATACCCTGTCTCATCTTAATACCTATGCAATCTATTTTGCTTTTAATATTTCAGATGCCTCCTAGTTTGTTACATAGAGGTAGATTTTCAAATTTTTCTGCCCTGTAGGCTGGAAAACCATAAAAATAAAGAGTCAGTAAGAAAATGAAGGTAGCGATAGTAGAAAGGGGGATGGTGTGTGTGTGTGTGTGTGAGCATGTGTGTCTTTAAAAATGTAGTCTCAGAATCTTGGTGCCTATTGATTGATATTTATCCCTTAAATGTCCTGACTTATTTAGGACTGAGGACTCTGGTTGTGACCTATGTGGATACCATCAATACCGGAGCTGTACCTTGCTTGGAGAATGCAGTGACAACTCTGGCCCAGCTGGAAAACTCAGCAGCCGTGCAGAAGGCAGCTGACCACTACAGTGAGCAAATGACCCAGCGACTGAGCCTCCCCACAGAGACGCTCCAGGAACTGCTGGAGCTGCACACAGCCTGTGAGAGGGAAGCCATTGCCATCTTCATGGAGAACTCCTTCAAGGACAAAGATCAGGAATTCCAGAGGGGTCTTGTGGTAATTTGTCTTCGTATTTACCATTTTCCCCCCTCCCCTTGAATAATGAAGCCTAGCAGTGCCCTTATGGTCCCCATGGTTCATCCCTCACTCAAGGATGAAGTAGTCTGTGTTTACATGAGGGATAGAGTTTCAAAGGACTACATTTTCTTCTTTTTTCTACCAAATCTTGGGAAGTTTATCTGGAAATGTCTCTCATCTCTACTGTAAAACCAGTATAGATATCCTTTGGAAGTAAATACTTCTGCAGATTCCAGTGCTGTCCAGGGCACACACACACAAGTCATTCTTTAGTTGATTTCTTTTTCTTTGAACACACTCTTTTGATCAGGAACTAAAATTTTTCTAATCAGACTCTTATTCCAAGCCATTTTCAACTTAGGTGGCTCCTTGCTATATCATTGAAAATAGAATCAATGAGCGTTGCAACTGCAAAGAACCACAGAGAAGAGATAGTGCAACTCCAACATTTCAGATGAGGAACCTGAAGGGAAGCTGAAAAAATTTCCTGTGCTCTATCAGAGAGTTTTCAGAGTTGTGATAGATCAGGTCTTGTGATTGCTTTCTTTCTTTTTTTTGATTAAAAAAAAATCCTTTTCTCATGAGGACAGCAGTTAGACCAATCCTTCTACTACATTCTTTGAAATTTTATCTCCTCTTTTTCATTTTTCTGGTGACATCTATATTTCCCTTGCAGGAAGTCATAAAGAATAAGAAGGAGGGTTTCATGCTGCAGAATGAAGAGGCATCTATCAAATACTGCCAGGCTAAACTTGATGAACTTTCCAAGGCCCTAATGGAAAGTATATCAGCAGGTGCTTTCTCTGTTCCTGGAGGGCACAAACTCTACAGGAAAGCAATGGAAAGATTACAACAGGACTATTGCCAAGTGCCCAGGAAAGGAGTAAAGGTGAGGAACAAAGGGAGCATGGGGAGCCTATAGATTAGAGTCCAGAGTATCTCTTGAAAATCTGAGAGCAAAACACCAAGTGTGGGTAATAAGAGAACATGGGGAAATCATGAAAGCTTTAGGTCTTAAGATTCACTATATGAAATTCATTAATAACTACATTTGTGCCTTTTCATTAGACTCCACATATAAGTGATATCATGTGATATTTGCTTTTTGTCTCTAACTTACTTCACACAATTTGCTAGTCTCTAGGTCCATCCATATTGCTGCAAATGACATTACTTTGTTCTTTTTTATGGCTGAGTGATATTCCATTTATGTGTATCTTTTTAATCTATTCCTCTGTTGATGGACATTTAGGTTGCTTCCATGCCTGGTTGTTGTAAATAGTGCTGCAGTGAACATTGGGATACATGTGTCTTTCCAAATTTTTGTTTTTCCTGGAGTATATACCCAGGAATGGGATTCCTGGATCTTTCCTTAGACCCTTTAATCCTTCAAATAACATTAAGTTGCATCTATGCTTATTGTCATCATCTTAAAGATCTGAACTGAGAGGCTTAGCAGGTTAAACAAAGTTGCCTTAAGTTTTAGCCAGCAAGCAGCAGAGGAAAACAGCAGCACAGTTTAGAGGCAATATTTCACACTGGGAAGACAAATATATAAAAGTACTGGCGATCTTGGGTTTGTAGAACTGAAGATAGTTCTGACTGGCTGGAGTCTAGAGTGGCTAGAAGGAAGTAGCACTGGGAGAGAGATGGGAGGAAGACAGGTCACTCTAAGGAGCTTAGACTTGTAGGGAACTACTGTGGAACTTTATTTTACTTTATTAAAAAAATTTTTTTTTACTTTATTTTACTTTACAATACTGTATTGGTTTTGCCATACATTGGCATGAGTCCACCACAGGTGTACATGAGTTCCCAATCCTGAACCCCCCTCCCACTTCCCACCCCACACCATCTCTCTGGATCATCTCCGTGCACCAGCCCCAAGCATCCTGCATCCTGCATTGAACACAGACTGGTGATTCGTTTCTTACATGATAGTATACATGTTTCATTGCCATTCCCCAAACATCATCCGACCCTCTCCCTCTCCCCCAGAGTCCAAAAGTCCATTCTATACATCTGTGTCTCCCCTGCTGTCCCGCATACAGGGTTATCATTACCATCCCTCTAAATTCCATGTTAGTATACTCTATTGGTGTTTTTCTTTCTGGCTTACTTCACTCTGTATAATCGGCTCCAGTTTCATCCATCTCATTAGAACTGACTCAAATGTATTCTTTTTAATGGCTGAGTAATAGTCCATTGTGTATATGTACCACACCTTTCTTATCCATTCATCTGCAGATGGACATCTAGGTTGTTTCCATGTCCTGGCTATTATAAACAGTGCTGCAATGAACATTGGGGTACATGTGTCTCTTTCAATTCTGGTTTCCTCGGTGTGTATGCCCAGCAGTGGGATTGCTGGGTCATAAGGCAGTTCTATTTGCAATTTTAAAAGAAATCTCCACACTGTTCTCCATAGTGGCTGTACTAGTTTGCATTCCCACCAACAGTGTAAGAGGGTTCCCTTTTCTCCACACCCTCTCCAGCATTTATTGCTTGCAGACTTTTGGATCGCAGCCATTCTGACTGGTGTGAAATGGTACCTCATTGTGGTCTTGATTTGTA
>SJYQ01000494.1:99815-142876 GCA_006410935.1 Redunca redunca | reverse complement strand
TGGTGAATTACATTGATTGATTTGTGGATATTGAAGAATCCTTGCATCCCTGGGATAAAGCCCACTTGGTCATGGTGTATGATCTTTTTAATGTGTTGTTGGATTCTGATTGCTAGAGTTTTGTTGAGGATTTTTGCATCTATGTTCATCAGTGATATTGGCCTATAGTTTTCTTTTTTTGTGGCATCTTTGTCAGGTTTTGGTATTAGGGTGATGGTGGCCTCATAGAATGAGTTTGGAAGTTTACCTTCCTCTGCGATATTCTGGAAGAGTTTGAGTAGGATAGGTGTTAGCTCTTCTTGAAATTTTTGGTAGAATTCAGCTGTGAAGCCGTCTGGACCTGAGCTTTTGTTTGCTGGAAGATTTCTGATTACTGTTTCAAATTCCGTCCTTGTGATGGGTCTGTTAAGATTTTCTATTTCTTCCTGGTTCACTTTTGGAAAGTTGTATTTTTCTAAGAAATTGTCCATTTCTTCCACGTTGTCCATTTTATTGGCATATAATTGCTGATAGTAGTATCTTATGATCCTTTGTATTTCTGTGTTGTCTGTTGTGATCTCTCCATTTTCATTTCTAATTTTATTGATTTGATTTTTCTGCCTTTGTTTCTTGATGAGTCTGGCTAATGGTTTTTCAATTTTATTTATCCTTTCAAAGAATGAGCTTTTGGCTTTGTTGATTTTTGCTATGGTCTCTTTTGTTTCTTTTGCATTTATTTCTGCCCTAATTTTGAAATTTTAAACATGAAGAAAAATTATGCAGATGTGACTGTTTTTTCACTAATCTCCCCAATGGAAATCTAAGTTCTGTGTTCCTTCTTGGTTCCTCAGGAAAATGAGGTCCTCCAGAGCTTTCTGCAGTCACAGGTGGCAGTTGAGAAATCCATCCTGCAAGCAGATAAAGCCCTCACTGATGGGGAGAAGGCTGTAGCAGGTACGGGGTAGGGTTTGGCTCACAGGGGAATGGGTAGACTTGGGCAGTGCGCTCTGACAGGTGTGAGACTTAAACCCAGGTACAAAGAGATTCCTCTCCATCTGTGGAACAACTCTGCTACATCTGAAAACAGTGAAAGGAATTATGCAATCACAATGGGGTTAGACATCAGCCAGACTCCCATCACCTTCTGGAATATGCTCTTGGTGATGTGGACAAGGCAAGGAATTCAGAGATTTCTCACCTCCCTTTCCAACTTTATCTTAATCTCTGAGGTCAGGAGGGTAGAAATCAATCCTTACCTTATTTTCTTCCTTCTCTAAAACCTTCCTGGGGCAGAGGAGCGGGCCAGGAATGAGATGGCTCAGAAGGAACAGGAGCTGCTGAGACAGAAACTGCAGGAGCAGCAGCAGGAGATGGAGGCGCAACAGAGGAGTCTCCAGGAAAACATAGCCCAGCTGACGGAGAAGCTGGAGAGGGAAAGAGAAGACCTAGTGAGAGAGCAGAATATGATGCTGGAGCATAAGCTGAAGGTAAGTCAGGCTGTGGCCTTAGTTGTGCTTGATGGTCATTACCCTGGGACCTCAGGAAGGGATGGGCGAAGGTTACAGCAAGACCATGGAGGGAAGCACCATTGCCATTTACTGCTTGTGATTTATTAAAACCCCAAAGCCTTTGAATCCTTCCAAAGTCTTTGAGTGCTATTCTGTAAGTAGACTCTGGAGACTTCAAGAGGCGTAGGGCCTCTGCAAGCCATCAGAGAATATAAACACGGTTTGTATTTATAAACCCTATTATAAAATTTGGGGAGTTTTAAAATGATCTCATGAGGCTTGCTTAAATGGATATTCCAACCACATGTATTTAACTGGTTTGCTTTACGAGGGTCTCTGCCAGTTACCCTTCTACCACCCAAAAGCCCTATCTATGCTGACATAGAACTATCAGCAATGCCCAGACTTTAAAAACACAGGGCAGGGACAGCTTCTAAACATGCTGCATTGTCTCCATGGGTGGATGCCCAAGCTATCACGTGGCTAAAGGGAAACTCTCTCACTGTCCATCTGGGTGTGTTTAGAACAGATGTCTATGATTTGGGTGACTAGACCATCCTGAGTGGGGCTGAGACTTAGTGCAATCACACCTGGCATCTTTTGCCTAGAACATGTATTTGTCCTCACGTCAGGCTTAGCTTCACGGGCTAAATCCCATGGTGTATGCATAATAGTAAGACTGTAAACTACAATTTCTCTTAATTTTCAGGTCAAAACTGGTAGATACTCTTTTTAAAAATTCTCCTTCCATGATTGAGTAAGAGAGAACAATGTTAGGAATAAAACAGACAGTTTGATGACGTTTTAAAATTTGAGAAAATGTAATCCTTGGGAAAAAAGGGAATTTAAAATTTTTTACTCCTCTTCTCACTCTTTTTTTTTTTAGGCCCAGGAAGCTCTGCTTAAAGAAGGATTTAGACAGAAATCTGAGAATATGTGTGCAGAGATAAATCATTTGAGAAATATGATTGATAATACTATTACTGATAATACTTCCTGGGTTGCACTACTCTTGGACAGATTTAGCAAAGAGATTGCTTCAGTATTGTGTGGTCCAGGCAAACTTATTGGTCATCTTATCAGAGGTGTGAGCTCCTTATTTAAAAAGTAGATCTCCTTTTGAAGAAATTAGAGATATATAATATATGTATATACTTTGGCCTATGTTTGGTGTGAATGCTTTTTACTTTCATTTAGCAAGGATTTAAATATAAAAAGTGGTTACTAAAAATATCAATGCCTGGCCCACATTAGACAGAATAAATGCATAGACATGCTGATATAGCATCTCCACTTTTAAGAAATATATGTGTGTAAAATCACACACACACACAACATACATACACACACATGCACATATATAGCTTCCCTCTAGCTCAGATGGTAAAGAATTTGCTCTCAATGCAGGAAATCCAGGTTTAATCCCTGGGTCAGGAAGATTGTCTGGAGAAGGGAATGGCAACCCACTCCAGCATTCTTGCCTGGAAAATCCCATGGACAGAGAAGCCTGGTGGCCTATAGTCCATGGGGTCTCAAAGAGCTGGACATGATGGAGCGACTAACACCACTACTGCTTTATACACGTATACATACTAGAGGTCCATTGAGACATCTCTTTTAATGGCAAAAGACTGAAAACTGCTTAAGTGTCTATATAGTTGATGTTAATAATATATATTTTACATGTACATATACTGGAATACTATGTAGCCAGTAAATAAATCAACAGTGGAAGTCCATCCACATAAATATAGAAAAGGCTTAAAGATATATTGTAGAATGAAAAAAACTGAGGTAGAAAACAGTTTGCATTATCTGTTCACCATAAAAACTGCAGTTATTATGTGCACTCATTTATATGGACACATGGGACATCTCTTGAAAAATTGATATTATTGATTTCTCCTGGGGAGGGACAGCTTGATGTTAAGGGTGTTTAAAAAACACATGTTTTTCATTATATTGTCTATCTTTTCATTTCTATAAAGCTTTATTGTCATTTCTCAAATAACAAAGAAAACATAAAGTATAATACTAAAAATTATAATAAATGGACTTTGAAATTGACTGTTAGATGATAAAATTGTTCATTGTTTCTAGAAATACTAGCCTGTTCAATGAGTTGGAGCAAAACACTAGAAGGCATAAAATTTGCATCCTAGTTTTGTTTTGTTTTGGTTTGGTTTTTAATCCCTTACATTTGTTTCAAATATAAGGTATAAACTTTCCCGTTATGCCTTGATACCTCAGCTGGAGGAACCATTAGTGGTGGTGGTTTAGTCACCAAGTTGTGTCCAACTCTTTGCCTTTACTTCCTATGCTGGAAGAAAATTACTAAACATTAGGAATATTCCCTGGTGAGAGGAATCCCATCTTGCTTGAAAGTTCACTGGTGGCTCTTTGCTGCAGGCAAGAGTAGAAGGAGGGATGTACCATGAAGAACTGGATGCCCTGACAGTACTGGGGCTGATAGACGCTGATACATGGAAGCCAGGGATTGGCATTTGAACGTCATCACCACAATGTAGTGGTGAGAATCATGGTCCGTCTTAGCTCAGGCTCTATAACAGACAAACACAGACTACAAATGCTTATTTCTCCCGGTTCTGGAGGGCGTAAGTCCAAAATCTTGTGTCAGCGCTGCTGGGTTGCTTTCAAGTGTCCTCGTGCAGCTTCAAAGATGGCAACTTTCCTATTGTGTCCTCACAATTTTGGAAGAGTGAGAGAAGGAATACCTCATATTTCTTTGTTATTAGGGCATTAATCAGACTCATAAAGGCCCCACACTCATTACCTAATTTCCTCCCCAAAGCCCCACTTCCAAGTACATTGGGACATTGGGAGTTACGGTTTCTGCAAATGAATTTTGGAGAACACAAGCATTCAGTTCACAACATGGTTGGAGTGGAAGCCAGCAGGACCTGGCCAGAGAAAATTCTGAATATGGCAAATAGAGCAGGGACTGTAGAGTCAAAATGGATGTGGAAGAAGCAATCAAATGGAATCAAGGATGTTTATCAGGAGGCTGAGAGGTGGCCTCGATGAAAAGAAAGTCTGTAGCCTTGATCTAAACCAATTTCAGATAATGAACTTATCACCTGGAGAGGAGAGCAGGATCTCAAGAGAAATGACCCTGCAACTCTAGAACAAAGTTATATGATAATGATTTTCCCATTCCCCTTCTAGGGGACCTCTGGAAATTTACTTGGTACCTGTGTGCTGGGGAATGGGGATGCCTGAATGTTCTGAGGACTCTTGGAATCAGGATCCAAATTTGCGGTGATACCCAGATCCTGAAAAGAATTTACAGTGACCCTGTTAAAGTAGAGGCACATGGGATCTGGTAATAAATGTCCTGGCCCAGGTGCAATGCAACAAATTTTGTCTAGTGTTTGTTTTCAAATGAAAGTAAAGTTCATCCAAGGACAGAAACCATGACCTACTTTTCTGCGCATCTTCATGGAGTATGTTTAGGCACAGAGTATACTGCATAAGACTCTGCTGGAAACACAAAATGCTGACACATGCATGATGGTTATCAATTGCCAGAGTTCCATGAACACTCCAAAGGCCTGAAGGAATAGATAATTTGGATTTCACAGACTAGATTAAGGTCTCTAAGTTTATTTAAATGCTAGCAGAATAAAAGAAACTTTTCTGGCACAGTCTCCTCCTCTGTGACCTCCTTTGTGTATCACAATCTCTGTGCCTCTGCAAGGAAGTTAACACATCTCCACTGGAGATTTTAAATGACATTATCAATTATAACTGTGTCTTCAAGTGTTCAGAAGGAAGAATGACTTTGCCTTTTAAGGAAGAAAACATTTAGTAAAGAGTATGTGGCCAATATATGATAGGGTTTAGTGGAAAAGCAAATTATTCTATAGAAAACCAGTATATATTTTCCCATTGAATTAAGCAGATGTTCTATTCCCTTAGACCAGAGACATCCCGAATTGAAGAACATAAAGAAGTCTTAATGTTTTTAGATTCGACATATAAATGCCATCATACAGTACGTGTCTTTCTTAGTCTGACATCTCACTTAGTATAATGTACTTAAGGTCCATCTGTTTTGTCGTAAATGGCAGAATATCCTCTTTCCTCATGGCTGAATAACATTCTGTTGTGTATATGAATCACTTTTTTTTTGTTCATTCATCTATTGATTGGTGTTTAGGTTGTTTTTATATCTTGAGTGTTGTGATTAATAGTGCAATAAACATGAGAGTACAGATATCTCTGTGAAATACTGTTTTCATTTCCTTTCAATAAAAAATAACAAAACCCACTTGTATTGATCATTTAAAAAAAAAGAAAAAAACTTTCAAAAGTAGTCAACAATTTATTCATATACCTGTTCCAATACTTATTAAGGAATATTTAGTTCTAATTATTTACACTGTTTGCTAAATTCTTATGCCCTACCTGCGATAGTTCTGGATTATCTGAAGAGAGAAAAGTAAAGATATTCTTTTCATGCAGATTACACCCTGTATGGACCTTACATAATATTATGGTAATATTTAGGTAGTAATAAATGTTGTGTATGTATGTGTATATATATATATATATATACACATACACACACACACATAACCTGGATAGTGATTAAGACTCAAAGTAGAAAACAAATAGTCCTTCTCTAAGTGTGATTTCAATCTAGTCTTTCTTGTCTGGGAGTATAATTGTGCATTACTGAATTCTAAGGACCAAATAAGATAATGTTAAAGCATAATAAAACCCAGGATACATGATGATTGAAAGAATGAGTAAATAGATGAATGGATGGCTGAATAAATAAGTGTAACATTTCTTTATCATTTCAAGGGATAATCAATATCCATTACTGACCATTACCCATAGTCAAAATAGTAAAGGTGTTTGCTGAGAATGTTGTGTTTTTCCACCCGATGGAAAGAACATACAGATAAGATCTCACGTAGAAGGGTTATGTTAATGGATTGATGCAAAGGTCTTGATAGGGAAAATGTGCAAGGTCTCTCACAGAGCAAGGTTTGAGCTTTATAGCTCTGAACAGTTAACACTGGAGTCTCAGAGTGAGGCTAGGACAAAGGTTTCTGACCTTAGGTAGATATTCAAAGTGATTTTCCATCTCAGGTCTGAGTGATGGATTTAACATAGCTAAAATGAGCTCATGAGTCTTTTCCAGCCCTTTTTAAAATAATAAGATCCCTTTATCTCTCTAACACCAGTGTCTGGAGAAATTACTGTTGCTGGTCTTGGACTATTTGCTCTAAGGTCTGTTCTGTTCCTTTCTTGCTGCTCTCCACTGCTGTGGAAATTTCAGCTCAGCACTACACACATTCCGCCTTCCCCCTGCCTGCCTACTAGGTTCAGCCAAGATATGAGGCACTGGATAAAATCTGTGAGTGAGGAGGAAGGGACAATTTGAGGTCTCTACATCCTGTGTTCCTCAGGTAGTGTCTGGGAGGAGGTACATCTCTGTTGCTCCAACTCCCTCAACAGAGGCCTGTGAGGCATCACTTTCTGCTTGAGGCCCAGGCCTCTGGACGTCAGTATCAGCATCTTTATCAGTTTCAGCATTAGTATCAGTCTCTTGTTTCTGTAGCCTAGGATGTTGTTTCTTACTACAATTACTTAGCCTCCAGGGTTATTGCTTGAGCCCCTGTCTTTGATCTCTGTTCCTGTGTCACTTGTACAAATTTATTATGTTTAAACAAACTGAAGTGGTTTCTGTTTCATGACTGACTGCAACTGGTATATCAACTCTACAATGTTTTTCCTAGCATCTCTTTCCTTGGAAAGGTGCCTTCCCTACTCAGCTTTGTTATTTGAATGGAATTCTTTTACTTCATCAATGTGGTCCTATTCCCCTGACCACTGTTTTTATGCCCAGTAGTCTCATGTTGCACTGAATATGGCGCTCAGTCTTGGCCGAGTTGACTGATGCAGGGACCGATTTCAGTCCCTGATCAAACACAAATTAATGAATTCCTTTCTGATATATTTGCACTAGGAGAGGCCCCAGTGTCTCTCTGTCCCTGCTGACTGTCCACTAATACATAAAATGCAGAAACTATCGAGTTCTATTTTCCTTCCACTTAAAATTAATTTTTTTCATTGTCGTGAAATATATACAACATAATGTTTGTGTTTTATCTATTTTTAGAGTACAATTCAGTGGAATTAAGTATATGCACATAGTTGTTGCAAGCATCATTGCTGTCTATCTCTTAGCCTTTTTCATTATTCTAAACTAAAACTTTGTATCTAATAAACAAGTCTCCATTTCCTTCTCACCAATTTCCTGGTAATCACTAGTAAACTTTCTATTTCTATAAACTTTACTCTGAATACCTCATATAAATGGTGTTATACAGTATTTTATGTGATAGGTTTATTTCACTTAGCATAATGTTTTCAGGTTTATGTATGTTGTAATGTGTCAGAATTTCCTTCCTTTTTTAGGCTAAATATTATTCCATGGCAAAAATAGACTGCTTTTTATTTTTATTTAAAAATTAAAAAAAATTTATACAACTTTCAAGGTTACAATTAATTTACAATTATTACAAATTAATGGCTATATTCTCTGGGTTGTAGCTTATTTTACATCCAATATTTTGTACCTTCCCTTCCCCCACCCTTCTATTTTCTCTCCCTCCTCCCACAGTAACCACTAGTTTGTTCTCTATGTCTGTGTCTGCTTCTCTCTTGTTATATTCACTAGTTTGTTGTATTTTTAGATTTCACATGTCACTGATATCATGTAGTATATTTCTCTGGCTTATTTTATTTAGCATAATGCCATCCAGTTCCATCCATATTGCTGCAAATAGAAAAATTTCATTCCTTTTTATAACTGAGTAGTAGTCCATGGTGCATATATGCCATATCTCCCTTATCCATTCATCTGTTAATGGACACCCAGGTTGCTTCCATACTTTGGCCATTGCAAATAATGTTCCTATGAACATTGGGATGCATGCATATTTTCAAATTAGTGTTTCTTCTCTCACTCTTTAAAAAAAAAAAATATTCCTGGGAATGGAATTGCTGAGTCATATGATAGTTCTACTTTTAGATTTTTGAGTCACCTCCATACTCTTCCACTATGGCTGCACAGATTTATATTTCCACCAGGAGTGTACCCAGAATTTCCCTTTCCTCCACATTATCTACAGCATGTTTACTTGTGTTCTTTTTGATGATAACCATTCTGACCAGTGTGAGGTGAAAGGTTTTATTTATCCATTTTATTTACCCATTCATAAAGTTGGTGGATAATTGGGTTGTTTCTGCTTTTTGGTTACACAATCTTCTCAAGTTCACACATAACATTTACCAAGATAGATGGAAACAGTGGCTGACTTTATATTTTGGGGCTCCAAAATCACTGCAGATGTTGACTGCAGCCATGAAATTAAAAGATGTTTCTCCTGGGAAGAAAAGCTATGACAAACCTAGATAGAATATTGAAAAGCAGAGACATTACTTTGCCAACAAATGTTCATATAGTCAAAGCTATGGTTTTTCCAGTAGTCACTTATGGATGTGAGAGTTGAACCATAGAGAAAGCTGAGTGCCAAAGAGTTGATGCTTTTGAACAGTGGTGTTGGAGAAGACTCTTGAGAGTCACTTTGATGGCAAGGAGATCCAACCAGTCAATCCTAAAGGAAATCAGTCCTGAATATTCATTGGAAGAAATGATGTTGAAGCTGAAGCTCCATTACTTTGACCACCTGATGGGAAGAGCGGACTTACTGGAAAAGACCCCGATGCTGGGAAAGGCAGAAGGGGATGACAGAGGATGAGATGGTTGGACTGCATCACTGACTCGATGGACATGAGTTTGAGCAAACTCTGGGAGGTGGTGAAGGACAGAGAAGCCTGGCATGCTGCAGTCCATTGTTTGCAGCATTGGACGTGACTGAGTGACTCAACAACAAAAACAAGACCACATTATGGACGGTAAAACACACATTAACAATTTAAAAGAATAGAAATGTTACAACACATGTCTTAGATCATGATGGAATTAAACTAGAAATTAATATCAGAAGGATATCTGGCAAGTCCTAAAATAGCTGGATACTAAGCAATGCACCTCTACATTATATATAAGTCGAACAAGTATCAATGGAAAATTTAAAATGTATGAATTGAAATGAAAACACAACTTATCAAAATTAGTGAAATGTAGTGAAAGTACTCTTGCCTGGAAAATCCCATGGGCGGAGGAGCCTGGTATGCTGCAGTCCATGGGGTCGCTAAGAGTCAGACACGACCAAGTGACTTCACTTTCACTTTTCTCTTTGATGCACTGGAGAAGGAAATGGCAGCCCACTCCAGTGTTCTTGCCTGGAGAATCCCAAGGACGGGGGAGCCTGGTGGGCTGCTGTCTATGGGATAGCACAAAATCAGACACAACTCAAGTGACTTAGCAGCAGCAGCAGTGAAAGTTGAAAGAGACTTTAAGTTTTTTCTTTTGCCATGATATGCAATCTTATGAAGACTATAGACTAACAGCTGTCTGGGTGTTTTAAAAACTCATTTGAGTGGATAAATTATCCACTTTGTTGCAATTAGTCTTATCAGCCTCTGGTAGTTGCATTTGAGGTTCCTACATTTCTCAAAAGTCCCAGAGAGGAAAGAAGCCTAAACCTTGAGTGGTTGTATAGCATTTAAGGGCTAGAATGGGAAGGGGAAAGTTTGACATGGGTGGATTGGGAGTTGAAGGCAGGAAAGAGAACACTGATAGAGCTCAGGATAGAGGTCTCCTAGATGAAAGGGAACATACTAGTACATTAGGTCTTGGAAGAGCCAGTACCCTTTCCATTTGGCTTTTTAACAGCCAGAATGAAAGTGTTGCATGGGCTAGAAATAGGAACCAGAAGACCCTTATCTAATAATCTTTGAATTATTGGGGAGAGTCCTTCAAATCCATCTAATGCTAAATTACATTGGGGACTCTTGAGGAGGCGCAAGGAGAGATCTACCTCTACTTATCATAGCATTCTGTGACGGGGTTCTACACCACATAGATGCCAATATCAGTGGACTTTCTTGTCTACAATGAGGTGAAATTCTGTCCACTAATTGGCTTAAGTCCTCTGCAAAACAGGTACGAGGTTGAAGAGGACATAGAAGAAATTAGGGAAATTGGGCAAAGCCATTAGGGGAAGCAGGTGTGAAGGAAGTGAATAGGAGACTTGTGAAAGAAGTCCTTTAGGGTCTCAATGACGTTTAACACCCCAATTCACAAAGTTATTGGGGTAGTTGATCTAAGAAGAAAACTGTATTGACACTGAAGGGATCTTATAAAGATATTGAGGGTTTGGCAGGCAAATTGTGAAGCATATTGTCAAAGTGGACTACTGGCAGTTTGGTAATTTTGAAGGGGCCAGAAAAAGAAACAGTGTTAAGAGTGCAATGTGTCATTCCAATATCTATGATATTGTGATTGGGTGCCAATCACATGATTGTGAAATGTGATTGTGAAATAATCACATGATTGGATGCCATTCACCTCACAAGGGTAACATCATCTTGTGAATTTAGTGGGAATTAAGGGCATGAAATGTCTGCTTTCTCAGAGATGAGTTAGTATTTCTCCTGTGAAGAGGGTTTTGGGTTCTTTTCTTTTCATCTGAAGGCTGGACATTCCCAAACCCAATAGAGTTTTTCTTTGTAGTACCAGCAAGTATCCTGATCAGTACAGGCCCGTATTATGGGGTTTTGTCTTCACTTAATTTTTCCTAATTGCTTTAATAAATAAAGTCATATGATTTGATTATGCATTTTCTGATTTTTACGACCTGTTGCCCTCATAGTGCTAGGCTAATGTCTGAAGTTCAGACATCTCAGTATTTTAACAATAGCCATTTTTTGAGGGAGTAGTGTCATGAAGCTTGAGTCTTAGTTCATTCAGAAAGCTGTGACTAGAGCAAAGTCTGCTTGGTAACTGAGTTCAAGTTCTGAATGCTCTTTCTAAGTAATGTCTAATTGCTGATGATAATTTGTCATGGTTTCTCCCTTAGTTGTTTTCAAGTTTGAATACATGACCAATCAATTTTAACAGGATAAAACTCAGAATGTCTTCTAATGATTTTTCTTTGACTTTTTTACCCCCTGACTGGACTCTGCAGTGGTTTGAGATCTCTTAAAGGAGATCATTCCTGGGTGTTCTTTGGAAGGACTGATGCTAAAGATGAAACTCCAATACTTTGGCCACCTCATGTGAAGACTTGACTCATTGGAAAAGACCCTGATGCTGGGAGGGATTGGGAGTAGGAGGAGAAGGGGACGACAGAGGATGAGATGGCTGGATGGCATCACTGACTCTATGGACATGAGTTTGGGTGAACTCCGGGAGTTGGTGATGGACAGGGAGGCCCGGCGTGCTGCAATTCACGGGGTTGCAAAGAGTCAGACATGACTGAGAGACTGAACTGGACTGAATGAAGGTTTTCCAAGATAGTAGTTCCTTTAGCTTTCCAAAACTAAAGAAAGGCATATCCACAAATAAGTGGATAAATTGATATAAGTTGGAGGATCTCAGAGAGTAAGCACCCAACAACTCCTGAATTGTTAAATAAATTTCTCTCTTTCCTTTGGGGACTTGGTGGATTTTAGTTGTGAAGTTCAATCTAAGACCAAGGTTTAAATGTTACTTTCTATGTTTGGTTTTGATTGTGAGCGGTGGGAGTGTCTTGAGCATCATCTACAGATGGTGGAGATTCAGGACTTTTACCTTGGAGGCTAACTGAAAGGCAGAAGAGCATTTTAAGAGCAGACGGGAAAGGGACAGTGGAGAGGGGGATATGGAGACACTGGAGGATGGAGACGATAGTGTTTTGGGAAGGCCAAGAAGGGTCTCAAGGTCTGAATGAAAGATCTTGGAATCTTTTTACTACTGGGATTCTCTAAGTTAAAAGTAGTCAGCAGGGATTCAAGATGGGGGTGTTCAGTGAACTGAGAAGCTCTCATGCTTTAGATCATTGATGTCTGAAATTCTAATGCAGTTTCAAGATTATACACAGACTGTTAAGAATAAAAAAATCTGTCCTTATTGTGCTATCTGGAGCACTGAGATAGGAGTTGAACTCAGTAACTGATCTCTTCAACCAGTCAGGAATGAAGAAAAAGTATTCACAGATGTACAACTGAAGTCCAAGGTGAAAGTTCTGCAGAGCACAATGGTGAATCTGATGCAGCGATAGACTGTAATAGAAACAGTATACTAACACTTCTTAAAATGGCAAGGAAGGCTTTACTCAAGATTTTTCCAAAAGGGGTCAAAGCTGTTGCAATAGAGAAGAAATATTGAGCTCTGATACATATATAGTAAAGTCAGTTGGGAATATATAGTTGAGAAGTGGAGTCAGAGGGTCAGGGGATAAAAAATTACCGAAGGTGGCACAGTAGTAAAGACTCTGCCTGCCAATAGAGGAGACAAAGGGAATGTAGGTTTAATCCCTGGGTTGGGAACATCCCCTGGAGTAGGAAATGGCAAACCCACTTCAGTGTTCTTGCCTGGGAAATTCCATGAACAGAGAAGCCTGGTGGGCTACAGTCCATGGGGTCACAAAGAGTTAGACATGACTCAGCATGAAGACAGGCAGGTAAGAATAAGGAAATTCTTGCTAAACTGGCTTAATAGGACTCCTGCTAAAGACAGACCAACAGTTTAGATACTGAGTCTTAGTAAGTTCAGGTGCTGTAATAAAAATACTATAGACTAGGTGGCTTAAACAACAGAAATTACTTTTTAATAGTTCTAGAGACTGGGAAGTACAGGATCAATGTGCTAGTGGATCTTGTGTCTGGTGGCTTGTAGATAACTGTTTTCTTATTGGATTTTCATGTGGCAGAGAGCAGAGAGAGATCCTGTTTCATTATCTTTTTATTAGGGCTGAAGTCCATTTATGGAGGTTCTACTTTATGATCTAATTACTTTCAAAAAGCCCATTTCCAAATACTATCACATTGGGAATTTTGGCTTTAACATATGAATTTTGGGGGAACACCAACATGATGTCCATAGCATTCCATCACTGGCCCCACCAAATGCATGTCCTTTACATGTGCAGAATACATTCACTTTATCCTGACAGGCTCAAAATTAAAATTCTTAGTACATTCCAGCAACAGCTCTAAAATGTAATGTCCAAAGTCTCACATAAGTATCTGCTATATTAGATATGGATGAGGCTTGCAGTGGGAATCCACCTGAGGCAAAATTCTCCAGCTGTGAACCCGTGAACATTGTCTGCAACCCAGACAAATTGCATGCTTCCAAGATACAATGGTGGGGCACAGACAAATAGTATAACGATATACAATCCATCTCCACAGGGAAAAATAGGAGAGAAAGAAGGAAGGTATGAGGGTCCTCAGTTCAGTTCAGTTTAGGAGAGAAAGAAGGAAGGTGTGAGGGTCCTCAGTTCAGTTCAGTTTAGTTGCTCAGTCGTGTCTGACTCTTTGCGACACCATGAATCGCAGCACGCCAGGGCTCCCTGTCCATCACCATCTCCTGGAGTTCACTCAGACTCACATCCATCGAGTCCATGATGCCATCCAGCCATCTCATTCTCTGTCGTCCCCTTCTCCTCCTGCCCCCAATCCCTCCCAGCATCAGAGTCTTTTTCAATGAGTCAACTCTTCGCATGAGGTGGCCAAAGTACTGGAGTTTCAGCTTTAGCATCATTCCTTCCAAAGAAATCCCAGGGCTGATCTCGTTCAGAATGGATTGGTTGGATCTCCTTGAAGTCCAAGGGACTCTCAAGAGTCTTCTCCAACACCACAGTTCAAAAGCATCAATTCTTTGGCGCTCAGCCTTCTTCACAGTCCAACTCTCACATCCATACATGACCACAGGAAAAACCTTAGCCTTGACTAGACGGACCTTAGTCGGCAAAGTAATGTTTCTGCTTTTGAATGTGCTATCTAGGTTGGTCATAACTTTTCTTCCAAGGAGTAAGCGTCTTTTAATTTCATGGCTGCAATCGCCATCTGCAGTGATTTTGGAGCCCCCCAAAATAAAGTCTGACCCTGTTTCCACTGTTTCCCCATCTATTTCCCATGAAGTGATGGGACCGGATGCCATGATCTTTGTTTTCTGAATGTTGAGCTTTAATCCAACTTTTTCACTCTCCACTTTCACTTTCATCAAGAGAGTCCTAAGCAAGTCTAAATTCCTAACAAGGCAAGCTCTACCAGATCTTAAGGCAGGACAATAATCCTCTTTTTCTCAGTGCACTGCCTTCTATATTTACTGAGGCAGAATTCTGCCCCCGGACTCACTGAGTCATTAGCCCCGCAGTTCTGCCTGGTGGGGGTTGTGTGGGTGAGGCTCTCCCCGGCAGGGGTCCTGTGCCTGTGGCTCTGTGGGGTGGAGGTCATACACCACAGATTCTCTGCTGGGCATTTTCCTCACCCCTCGAAATCAAAATAAAGGCGTTCCTGTACTCCTAAACCACACGTCCACGAACTCTGTGCCTGTGGTGGAAGTGGCAGCCCTGATGATCTCTGAATTGTATTTGGGATTCTTCTTCCCTTGTCTTGAAGAAGAATGATTATTAGCTGACAAAGAGCTCTCTGGTCCAGTTCTCTTGAGTCTAAGAAGTCCAACAGTCTTTCTTCATTCCATCCCACTTTGTCTGTTTCCTGCAGTTCCAGCTGGCAGTGTTTCTGTGGGTATAGTCCCACCTCTATACTTGCCTTGTACTGAGGTGGCTGATTAAATTCATGCTTCACACCACACTGATTTTCTTATCAAATAGTCCTGCCGCCACAACTTTCCTGTGCTCTTCTGAGTGTACTTCCTTATTTTTTATAATGTGGTCAGCCTGAGTGAGAGTTTTCCAAATCTTTACATTCTGGTTCCTCTTTCCTTAATATTTACAACTTCTTTATTTTCTGTCTTCTCACATTTTAGTATAAAGCAGTTAAGAGGAATCAAGCTTCTCTCTCAACACTTTTCTTAGAAATCTCCTCAACTAAATTTCTAGTTTCATCTGTTTTCTACCAAATAGTAGAACATGAAGAAATTGGGGCAGGTTTTTTGTCACTTTATAAAAAAATTATCTTTCCTTCAGTTTAAAAAGACACGTTCCTCATTTCCATCTGAGTTCTCCCCAGAATCACCCTTCTAGTTCTTTTCATGGCAGCACTGGCTTTTTCTTGCATCTACTTCAAAACTCAGCCTTTACCCATTATCTAGTTCCAAAGCTGCTTCCACATTTTAAGGTGTTTGTTAAACTTTAGCACCTCAGTTGTTGATATCAAATTCTGTCTTGGAAGGATACAGACATTTAGTCCATAACATCAAGAGTGAGTGATGAGGAATTTAATCATAAATCAAGGATGGGGAAATCTCAATAAAGTAACTTAGCAGGATTCTTACTAAAGTTGGGCTGGGAAAGGACAACGATTAAAGTCGAGTTCTACTTGACGGGAAAAGTGAACTCTGAGGAAGCCTCAAGAGGGCATCTTTGTCTCTGGGAGGAGCTATATGGCTAAGAAGCAGATCAGACCCAAAGGAAGAGAAATTGATTGAGGTAGGGAAATATCATAAAAAGCAATTCAGGGTGAAGAATAGGTCGGTAATGGAGGGAATGGAACAAGATGTCTAACTGATATGGAATCAAAAGTAGTAGCCGGGGAAAGAGAAATGGGACAGAGGCCATATTTGAAGATACAATGTCAGAGAATTTCCCAGAACTTTAAAAATCATCCACGTACAAACGCAAGATTAAATCTAAGTGGGGAAAATGGTAAATATACACCTGAGAAATCAGAGTGAAATTATGGCATGCAAATAAGACTGTCTGAAGAATATTTACAGAAGAAAAACATATTTAGTTCACAACAAGACAGTGAAAGCTGACTTCTCAGCAGCATCAATGGAAGTGAAATGATAGTGCAAGAGAGAAAATGCAATTTAAAGAAAAAGATAGTTGTTAACCTAGATATATGCAGGGAAAAAAACATTCAAAAATGGGTACAAAATTCATATCTGGTGGAGAGTTTACCATGAGCACATCAACTCTAGTTGAAATTCTAAATATTTCACATTAAGCAGGAGTAAAAAGATCCAAGAGACAGGAAGTCTGAAATGCAAAAGCAAATGAAAATCTAAGACAGCAATAGAACGTGAAACAATAAATGACTGCATGAAACAATCATAATAATATATGCTTGGACTAAAAAATGAGTAGATAGAATTAACATTAATAGTTCAGGAAGATTGGGGCTACAGATCAAATGTTCTAAAGTCTGAATTATTCTGGAGGAGAGTAAAGGTGAATAATTTTGAGTGTGATGATTTAAGCATGAATGGTTTTCACTTATGTCATAATCAGATAAAGAACAAAGAAGGCTTTTAATTTCTGTACTGTGAAACATAAAAGTGACTTACACATCTCAGTGATTCAGAAAATAAAAGACCGAAACATTGGAGAAGTTAGAAAATATCTTAAAAACTTGATGAACAAACTTGGCTTAATGTTTAATTGTAGCACCTTCACCCTGAAACTCAATACTTATTCTTTTAAAACAGATTTAGAGCCTTCACATGAAGTTTACATATACTAAACCACAAAGCAGGCTTTGTAATGTCTTAGGTCAGTTTTCTCAGAAGCAGAGACTGAGAACTATAGTTTTATACAAATGATTCACTGAGTGAGTGCTTTCAGTAGAAGGGGACTGAGAGAAGGAGGAGAGGAAAGGAATATGAAAATAAAACAGATTACAGTCTCAGGTGGAAACTGGCTTCAGGCTTGTCCCATGTGACCACTGTGGCACAACGAGCACCAGAGTTGGTTCCTCCTTGCAGCAAAGGGTTGGATATCAATATCCCACAGCAGGCATTGGCTGTGGGCCATTCACTTTGGTCACAGAACCTCCCATTTATTCCGGGGAAACTTTCCAGAGTAGACAATTAACCAAGCCAGTTACAAGCAAACATGTCCTAGGGGCCAAATCAGCACCATCAGGAGCTACCAAGCTGGAATAACTGAAACCATCTCTATGCAAACACATCTCAGTCTCATAACTGGTGCTCCTGGGCTTGACCAGTCTTCAGGGTTGAAGAAAAGTATGGAGGAAGGAGCCACTTAGCAATGTCTACAGAAGATGTCTTCTTTGCCCTAAGATGTTTAAATTGCCTGATTTGGTGTAGAAAATAAAAGTAATAGGATTCGGTTAGCAAATTTAGGCTGTACTTCTTTAGATTTCTGCTTTTTGTTGCTTATTAATGCTTAATTATTTATTATATTTATTAAGATTATTAATTATTTATTAAGTATTTTTATGCTTATTAATGCTTAATTAATGCTGATTTCTGCTTTTTGTTGCTTATCAATGGGTCTGGAAGATCCTCCAGAGGAGGGAATGGCAACACACTTCAGTATTCTTGCCTGGAGAATCCTGTGGACAGAGGAGCCTGGCAGGTCACAGTCCATGGGGTCACTGAGAGTCAGACACAACTGAAGCGACTGAGTACACACATAAGCAAAACTGATACCAGGTCATGTCACCAACCTTACAAACAGACCAGTCTGGGGCTTCCTAAAATTAAAAGCAAGACTTAAAATGCTAAGTGCCATGTACTTGCTCTTAAAAAATAACAATGAAAGGTGCTGTAACTCTTTGATGCAGTTGCTGATGAAAAATTAATCTGTTGATCTATGGAAGAAATCAGAAATTTTATTTGGGTCAGATTTGAGGATTATAACTTGAGAAGAGCATCTCAGAAAGCTCTAAGAACTGTTCCACCTATTAGAAGTCAAGTCAGTGATAAAAGATTTTGAGGACAGATGCTGTACATTATGGAGAAGGCAATGGGAACCCACTCCAGTACTCTTGCCTGGAAAATCCCATAGATGGAGGAGCCTGGTAGGCTGTAGTCCATGGTTTCCCAAAGAGTGGTACACGACTGAGTGGCTTCACTTTTACTTTTCACTTTCATGCATTGGAGAAGGAAATGGCAACCCACTCCAGCGTTCTTGCCTGGAGAATCCCAGGGATGGAGGAGCCTGGTGAGCTGCCGTCTGTGGGGTCGCACAGAGTCAGACACGACTGAAGCGACTTAGCAGCAGCAGCAGCAGCTGTACATTAAATGGCGTATTATTGGTTGTTCACATAACCTAGAATGAAGCGTCATCATGGCCCTTTATGAGATCAGGAAGGAATGTTATCTTTTAAGGCGTTGTCTTGGTGCCAGGGGAATGTTGCTGTTTATGGCTGAGCAGGTATTTCTGCCCATGGTAGAAGTTTTGTTGATAGATAATGCAGATACATAGTGTACCATAGGAGGGAGAGAGGAGGGCAAAGAGCACAGAAGATTTATATGATTAAAATTTTCTTCTCTTGCCATAAAATGTGAATTTTATTTCACATGTTTTTCCCCTTGCTCCCACCAAATGGCACATGGTTGCAGTCATGACTTTTTCATTCTTCTAGCTTTAATGAGATATAATTGACTTATAACATAGTTTAAGGTGAGGGCTCCCCAGGCAGTGTTAGTGGTAAAGAACCAGCCTGCCAATGCAGGAGACATGAGAGATGTGGGTTCAATCCCTGGGTCGAGATGATCCCCTGGAGGAGGGCAGGACAACCCACTCTAGTATTCTTGCCTGGAGAATCCCATGGGCAGAGGAGCCTGGTGGGCTACAGTCTATGGTGTTGCAAAGACTTGGACATGACTTAAGCGACAGCACATACACACATAGTTTAAGGTGAACAGTAATTAAACAGGATCCAGACTGAAACTGAAAGCAATGAAGAGCTCCTTTTATAACAGACTCAATTCTAGGAAATCAGCAGCTCTTTCTGTATGAGGAAAAGAAGAGCCTGATTTTGAAAATCTAAATCTGTGGCAGAATGTGAAAACTGGTCAGACGATTAAATCTGTGTTCCCAAAGTGCTTCTGCAGATTCTCCTTAGAGACCACACTCTTCCTCTAGGGTACAGCTGAACTGTATTAACATATTATTTCTAAAACAAGATTCTGGGTTGGTCATCTTTTCTGGAGTTAAATAGAAATGAATAAAATTTCATTTCAGTTAAATAACATCTCTTTATCCTCCATCAGTTTAGGAAATTATTTTAATAATTCCTCCTTAACCAATACTATATTTTGTGAATAAGATTTATAGAATACATTTCTTAAAAGATATTTTATCTTGTAATAATTTCCCATGGAACTCTTTCTGGAGTTCTCCCATGGAAGCTGGGAGATAACTCCAAGGGTATTTTTCTTCAGTAATAATAATAAAAAATTAGCACAATCAAATAATATTAAAATAAGTTATAAACATTAAAATATGATAAATAGTAAAATAACAATAAAATATTGATTTAAGACTAAAAGAGTTAGCTAGCCTTATATTCTACATCTCTAAAATAATATTTTTATTTTATAGCCTCATGGAACAAAATAAAAACCAAAACAAAAGAGTGAGGCAGAAAGAGAGGGCAGGGAGGATGCTGTGATCCAGTTGATGAGGAAAAAAGAACTTTTTCTCTGGACTTGGGTCAGTGCCCAACCCTCACTGTCAGTATCTCTGTCTCAGTAAATTCAGGGTCATTATCCTTAACCCAGTTAAGTTTCAACTCTAGAAGTTACCAAGTTTAAGGCACTTTGAAAATCTATCTCTGATATTGTTGGGTATACTTTTAGTGGTTTGACAGAATTTTCAGCTGTAAACACTATGACTGATTCTATTTTATGAGATGAGCTCATGGCAATCCAGGTAGAGATTCTACTTTTCTAGCTGCTCTTGCATCCAGGTGTGGCCATGTGCACAAGAAGGTGATTAGAAGTATATGTCACCTTACTTGTGGGTCTATGCCAGAGAACTTTGAGCCTGTTCTCCACCAGTCACTCTCATCCATCTTACTATCTGGGAAAGACTGAAGGCAGGAGGAGAAGGGAATGATAGAGGATGAGATGGTTGGATGGCATCACCAATTCAATGGACATGTTTGAGCTAGCTCCGGTAGTTTGTGATGGACAGGGAAGCCTGGTGTGCTGCATTCCATGGGGTCACAAAGAGTTGGACATGACAGACAGACTGAACTGAACTGAACTGATCTGGATATCAGCTGATGTGGCAGCAGTCAACCTTTGAATTTCCACATATTTGTGATGTCTTAGTGGGTACCGAACAGCAGAATGGAAGGAACCCGAAATTCTGAATGTCTCTCTGGAAACTAGAGTGGTGGGACTGTCTTCTAAGTTATAGAACCACTCTCCCAAACCATCTCTATCTCCAGTGCCCTCACTTTATTCTCTCTTTTTGCCATCAGAGAGAGGGAGCTCAAACATGACTCAGCATGCCTGCTGCTGCTCCTGCTAAGTTGCTTCAGTCGTGCCCGACTCTGCGCGACCCCATAGACGGCAGCCCACCAGGCTCCCCCGTCCCTGGGATTCTCCAGGCAAGAAGAGTAACCTTCAAAGTCTCTATCTGCCTGCGGAATACAGTCTATGAACCAAGTCTTTCAACTTTATTCTCAGTGAATCTGTTACACTGGTTACATGGACCTGATTACATAGGGGCTGATTAGCCCCTACTTTTGTAAATCTGCTCACTGCCTTCATTTGCTTTAAAATCTATTTCCTCCATTTACCTTTTTAAAAAGACTGAATCACTTTTTAAGATCCAACAGAAATGATACCTCCTCAGTGAAGCTATGTATGAAAAGTGAAAGTGCTAGTTACTCAGTTGGGTTTAATTCTGTGACCCCATGGACTGTACCCCACCAGGCTCCTCCGTCCATGGAATTCTTCAGGCAATACTGGAATGGGTAGCCTTTCCCTTATCCAGGGGATCTTCCCCACCCAGCGATCCAACCCAGGGCTGCTGCATTGCAGGCGGATTCTTTACCAGCTGAGCCACCAGGGAAGCCCAATTAATAAGAGTGCTTTCAAAAGAGAGAGATTCAAAGCAAACAATTAAAACCCAAAACCCCCTCTATTGCCTTCCCAAAATTATCCCTGAGAAACAATCACGTCGGCTACTCTGTTCCCACTGTGGAGTAAGGACACCAAAGACAACTGTGGAGGAGGGAGCTGCCTGGATTTTGCCCACATTCAGAGTCTCTAGCCTCGGTTAAGAAAGAAAAAAACCTGTAGCAATTAACCGCAGGATACTGCATGTGTCCTTTCGGTTTCATTACTCAGAAACCTCACCCATAACACATGGCTGTAAAAACCTGCTCGCCTTTCAACTTTTAAGGAGCAGAGCAGGTTTTCGGAGGAATCAGACTCAAGGGGAGCCCCAGAGAAGAGCCAAGGCAACTGGGAATTTGACACCCCGGTGCGCCAAGTAAGTTTCCTCCTACACTTCCTCTTCCTAGCACATTTTTGTTAGCTAACAACAGTGGATCCCCGGGCATAGACCCCACGCTGCGGGAGGGGAGGCTGCCGGCTGTCTGGGCGGAAGGGTGTGAGGGCCGCTTTGCGTCTTCCTGGATCTGGTGCGGCTGCGAAGTCACGTCCCTGCATGCGCTGCTCCTCCCGGGGTCTCAGTTCCGGGCTGTGGCAAAGAGCCTCGCTTGGGAGGAGGAATCCACCGCGCCTCACCTTCGGAAAAGCCGGCTGAGGTCCTTTTTAGGATTGAGGGACTAAATCCCGCCTCCTAAAAGAGGAGCTGAGTGGGGTTGCCCCCTCCTCCCTCATCCTTCCTCCTCCCACCTCAGACACCGCCCGACTACTCTGCTGGGTAGTAGAAAAACAGAAAAGAAGGTCCTTAACACACGGAGGAGCCTGGTGGGCTGAAGTCCATGGGGTCGCTAAGAGTTGGACACGACCGAGACTTGACTTTCACTTTTCACTTTAATGGATTGGAGAAGGAAATGGCAATCCACTCCAGTGTTCTTGCCTGGAGAATCCCAGGGACGTGGGAGCCTGGTGGGCTGCCGTCTTATGGTCCCACAGAATCGGACACTACTGACGCGACTTAGCAGCAGAAGCAACATACAAGTTTATTTTTAAAAATTCTTATTACATATTAACCATGTGTAATATTCCAAACATTCTGCAGAGTTGCATGTATGTGAAATAATTCATTCTCACACTTTCCCTTAAAATAAACCATAAGGTCTAAGCCTATTTTTTCTCCTTCATTGTTTCCAAATGTGTAGTCCTTACCCAAAACAAAGCAAGACAAAAACACAAACGTTATTTTCAGTTTCAGCTTCTTGTTCTATTCCCTTTGTGAGAATGAAAAATATGTCTCAGTTTCTTTTCAACTTCTGTGAAATGGCTCAGAACGTAAAGAAATCTGTCTGCAATGCAGGAGACTTGAGTTTGTTCCCTGAGTGGGGGAGATCCCCATGCAGAAGAGAATGGCTACCCTCTCCAGTATTCTTGCTTGGAGAATTCCAGGGGCAGAGGAGCCTGGTGGGCTACAGTGCATGGGGCTGCAGGTCAGATAAGACTGAGCAACTAACACTTTCCGTAAAATAGCAGCAGAAAAGAGGGAGGAAGAAAGAGAGCAAGGATGAGTGGTAACTAACTGGGAGCTTTTCTTGGAACTCACTGATCTGAAGAGCTCTGGAGAAGAAATGTTAATCCGTCAACTTTCTTTTGCATGTAAATTAGTCTTGAGATCAGAACTCTTAAGTTCTCCTTCAAAATGGCATGTGAGGAATGGAGAGGTGAGGGAGAATCTAGCCTGATGGACTGCAGGATTCAGACTGTGGCTTTAGTTCTGGGAAAACTCAGCTTTTCCATTTGCACCCGTGGTAGCTGGGAGCTGACAGCCTCACATCCTTTCACATAGCCAGGACAGCAGCCCATGGTGTGGAAAGAGCCCTGCCTGGAGAGATGAGAGATTAGGATCTTCTCCTGGTTCTTTGGAGAGGGGGTAGGGGAAAGACACATTTTCTCCATCCATGACCTCAAGTTTTCTCACTTGTATATGCATTGAGTGACTCATCACTGGTTCTCAACAGGGCTCCACACTAGATTCACTACCTACACCTTTTTTTGAGTGAAGACCAAGACCATATTTGACTCAGACAGTCCTGGCTGGTTTATTTATTGAATAAGGAAAAAAATGATACCCCTAAAACAAATAGGCAGCCTAAACATGGCAGCCTCATTTTACCCCCAGTCACACCCTTAAAAGTTGAGAAACAAGCATGTTGCGTCCTGGCCTTGGTTGTAAGCCATTGCTCAGGCCCAAGTTGCCTCTGACACCCCATGGGGCTGCTTGTTTCTGGATACTTTCTGAAAATTGGGAAGGACCAGCTCAGCACTTCTGGGAAATAAGCAGTGCTTCCTTCTTCCAGGGAAGTTATCTCAAACTTCCCTGGTGGCTCAGATGGTAAAGTGTCTGCCTACAATGTGGAAGACCCGGGTTCAATCCCTGGGTCGGGAAGATCTCCTGGAGAAGGAAATGGCAACCCATGCCAGTCCTGGAAAATCCCATGGACGGAAGAGTCTGGTAGGCTTTAGTCCATGGGGTCACAAAGAGTTGGACACGACTGAACGACTTTCTTTCTTTCTTTCTTTCTTTCTTCTTCCTTAATGTAGTCCTGTGGTAGATATGTCCAAGAGTTGCACAGACCCTCCTGAGGGCAGAGTTCAGTTCTGAGTCTTTTTACATGGATATTTTTGAACAATTATGCTGCACTGAAGAACAGATATTCTTCATTGACTTTTTAATTAAGATATACTTTTTATTGGTTTATTACACACATCTTTTTCTTTCTTTCTGTTTTTTTTTTTTTTACATACATCTTTTTCTTGATGTTGACCCACATTTCTATTTGGAAAAACAAAACCAATTTTCTGATGACTCAATTTCCCTACACAGGGGGTGACTGTTAAACTGTGTGGCCAAAAGGATTTTGATGACTTCTAAAAAAGAAAAGAAACAAAAACTATTTCTCTTTTGGAACCCAAACTCCTTCAATCTCTTGAATAGTATAAATGGTTCTAAAGATATTGTATTTCATTGATTTGTCATATGTCAAACTGGAGTTGTCAGTCATCTCAGATTTTGATGAATACTTGCTATCCCTATCACTAATTCTAAGCTGTTCTCAACAGCTAAGACCAGGAAACAGAAGAGATGCATGAAATCTGTGTCTTAACATTTCATGGTTTGTGTTCCCAAGGTCACCTTAGTCCCAGGTCCTCCCTCAGCATTAGCCTCACTGCTCTGTTTTATTTTTAATATGTTTTCCTGGGAAATTCTTCTTTCAGAATACACCACAGTATGTTACCTGAAAAAAGATATTTTCATTTTTAAAATGCAGTGACTTGGAGATCCATAAAGATTAATAGAAAGGAAATCACTAATTTAGTAGCAGGAGATGTGGTTTATGAAGATTTTCCTACTTGTTATTTGGTCACTAAGTTGCGTCTGACTCTTTGCAACCCTATGGACCACAGCACACCAGGCTCCTCTGTCCTCTCCTATCTCCTGGAGTTTGCTCAACATTCACGTTGACACTACATGGATATAAAAATCATTTAGATGTGTAGTTTTGTACAGATTTGTGGTTTCAGAGTTATTGATCATTCATCATGGCTGACTTATCCAGTACTGTGAATGCTCGTGGCGACCTTCCTGGATGCCTTCAACGATGGTGGTTCCTTGTTTGGAGAACCTCTATCCTCGTGTGGAAACTTAGCAGCTATGCAGAAGGAGGTTTCCACAAAAATGGTCCTGTCAAAGATGGCCTACAGAGAAGATGTAACAGAGTACTCCAGGCTTCCCTGGCTGCTCAGTGGTAAAGAACCCATCTGCCAGTGTAGGAGACACAAGTTCAAAGCCCTGGGTCAGGAAGATCCCCTGGAGGAGGGCATAGCAACCCACTCCAGTATTCTTGCCTGGAATCCCATGGACAGAGGAGCCTGGTAGGCTACAGTCCAGGGGGTCACAAGAGAGTCGGACATGACTTAGCATCTAAACAACAACAACAATAGACTACTCCATCAAAATGACAAACCAGAGTCATTGAAGCAGTACATGATAATTTGTCTTAATGGTTGATGCTTCACTTTACCTCTGATACCTTGAAGCCACACTGTTATCCACAGGTTTACTACCATTCATAGTAGAAAGATTCTGATTCTTTTGAGTAAGAGTGTTCTAATAGATTATATTACTCCAATTTATGTCCTTCTCTCCCAAGCTAGGTGCTTCCTTGGTGGCTCAGATGGTAAAGAATCCGCCTGCAATGTGGGAGACCTGGGTTTGATCCCTGGGTTGGGAGGATCTCCTGGAGAAGGGAATGGCTACCCACTCCAGTATTCTTGCCTGGAATACTGACAAGACATGGACAGAGGAGCCTGGAGGTATACAGTCCATGGGATTGCAAAGAGTTGGAAACAACTGAGCAACTAACACTCACTCTTTCCCAAAGTCAGGCAATTTTTCTGGAAATCTGTCTGACCACTGAAGCAAAGTCAGTACAGAATTCAGATGTCTTCCTTGACTGAAACTTATAAACAAACAAGTTATTTTGAGCTTGTTGCTTTTACTGCGTACTCTCTCCCATTCATTGTAACCCAAGTTTCTCTGGGAAGATTCTCTTACCAGATATTTCTTTACTTTGCTTTTAGTGGTATTACTATAAATCATGTCCTGTATATTGAATCTTAGGATGCTGCAAATGTGAGGAACCATAATATGAAAAATCTCAGGATGCTACAACTGTGAGCAACCAGAATACAAACCAAAATTTCATACAGAAGACTCAGGGGGCTTAGAAAGTTGCTAGTAGTCTTAGAGTATTTCACTTTCTTTTTATGAGGTGGGAGTAATTCAAGTTTCCTTAAACAGTTTTATTGAGGTACAAAACAAACACCATAAATTTAATACATTTAAAATTTACAGTTGATACAAATGTACCAAGTTGGGAAAGGAGTACGTCAAGGCTGCATATTGTCACCCTGCTTATTTAACTTATATGTAGAGTACATCATGCGAAATGCCAGGCTGGATGAAGCCCAAGTGGGAATCAAGATTGCTGGGAGAAATATCAATAACCTCGGATATGCAGATGACACCACCCTTATGGCAGAAAGCAAAGAAAAACTAAAAAGCCTCTTGATGAAAGTGACAAAGGAGAGTGAAAAAGTTGGCTTAAAGTTCAACATTCAGAAAACTAAGATCATGGCATCCAGTCCCATTACTTCATGGCAAATAGATGGAGAAACAGTGGAAACAGTGAGATTTTATTTTCTTGGGCTCCAAAATCACTGCAGATGGTCACTGCAGCCATGAAATTAAAAGATGCTTGCTCATTGGAAGAGAAGCTATGACCAACCTAGACAGCATATTAAAAAGCAGAGACTTTACTTTGCCAACAAAGATCCATCTAGTCAAAGCTATGGTTTTTCCAGTAGTCACGTATGGATGTGAGAGTTGGACCATAAAGAAAGCTGAGCGCCAAAGAATTGATGCTTTAAAACTGTGGTGTTGGAGAAGACTCTTGAAAGTCCCTTGGACTGCAAGGAGATCAAACCAATCCATCCTAAAGGAGATTAGTCCTGAATATTCTTTGGAAGGACTGATCCTGAAGCTGAAACTCCAATACTTTGGTCACCTAATGTGAAGAACTGACTCATTGGAAAAGACCCTGATGCTGGGAAAGATTGAAGGTGGGAGGAGAGCGGGATGACAGAGGATGTCCCATGATGACTCGATGGGACATGAGTTTGAGTAAGCTCTGGGAATTGGTGATGGACAGGGAAGCCTGGCATGCTGTTTTCCATGGGGTTGCAAAGAGTCGGACACGACTGAGTGACCGAACTGAACTGAACATATGTACCAGGGTAAATGTACAGTGATTTCACATGGAGAAGACAGTTTCAGAAATCTTCCACAGATGTGTGGGATGTAAACTGTGAAATATTTTTACATACTATCCATGGTGGGATGTCTCCAGAAGAACCACAAACAGAAAAAACATTGTGAAAAATATTAAAGGGCTTATAGTTACCTATTTGTAAACCTGCACATTCTTCTGACTAGTGGAAGCTAGCATGGGGTTTGGTGGAGTTGAGGGGAGGCAACACTGGTAAGGAGGTGCAGGGGTAGCAAGGTGTGCAGAATCTTGGGAATTGCATTTGTAGGCAGTTGGAAGCAACCAGCGAATGTTATTCAGAACAATTCACTTGTCAGAATAATGGAATTCTAGATATGACCTGCTTGACATGGCTTTGCCCCTTTCTGTCTCCAGAGCTAAAAGAAGATAAAAGAAGAATTAGAAGAAAGCTGCATGAGTAAAGATGGGATCCTTCATGATACAGAAAAGACCTCAGCAGGTACAGGGGAGGGTTCTGCTCACAGTGGGGTGGGGTTCTGCTCACAGTTATGCTGCAGTGGCCCCTGAGACTCTGACAGGAGGAACTTCCAGAAGCAGGACCTTCTCCTTCTATGAACACACTGTTTCATCTCATAATAATTAAGAGAGTTGTGGTTGTAGGTCCAGGCAGCCAGTCAGTCTTTCCTAGCACATTCCCAAACCTGCCCTTGATGTACAGTCACAGGTGAAGTCAGACATGTCCGTTTGCTTTTTCAAGACAGTTTGGTCACTGACAAGGTGGAGGTTTGAGGGATGAGAGGTTGTAGCTCTCAGGACTGACTTTTGTTTTCTCCCCTCTCTAACGTCTTCCTGGAGCAGCAGAGCAGTATGAAAGAGAAGCAGCTAAGAGGGAAAAGGATTCTCTTGAGCAAAAGATTAAAAAGCTGCTACAAATGTTAGAGAACCAAGAAAGAGCCTTCAAGATATTTAGAGTCAAAATCACCGGCGAGACAAGAGAAAGAGACAACCTGAGAAGGATGAACAAGAGGATTGAGATGCTGGAGGTAACTTGGTGTGGGGCTGGGCAGTGATGGTAGAAAAAGTCCTCAAACCCCAGGAAGGGATGGGTGGAAACTAAAGCAAAGTCACAGAGAGAAGCACCATGGTCCTTGACTGCTTTTGACTCAGTAG
Organism: Redunca redunca; assembly: GCA_006410935.1. Taxonomy (NCBI): domain Eukaryota; kingdom Metazoa; phylum Chordata; class Mammalia; order Artiodactyla; family Bovidae; genus Redunca; species Redunca redunca. The sequence continues at coordinate 114,440 of SJYQ01000494.1, read as the reverse complement.
AAGCTCTGAATTTTTAATGGTTTGCTATTTAGTTGCTAAATTGTGTCTGACTCCTTGCAATCCCCTGGACTGTAGCCTGCCAGGCTCCTCTGTCCATGGAATTATCCAGGAAAGAACACTGGAGTGGGTTGCCATTTCCTTCTCCAGGGGATCTTCCCAACCCAGGGATCAAACCTGTGTCTCCTGCATTGGCAGGTGGATTCTTTACCACTGAGCCACCAGGGAAGCCCTTTTAATGGCTTAAATCCAAGCATTTGGGTTCTGATCACAGTGAGTTTCTGAGGATTCCAGGAGGACCTTGGAACCTTCAAGCATTTGTAAGTAACTTTCCCATGATTTGAGAGAATAGCATTGAAACATGTATATTACCATATGTGAAATAGATCACCAGTGCAAGTTCGACGCATGAAACAGGGTGCTCAAAGCCGGTGCACTGGGACAACCCTGAGGGATGGGATGGGGAAGGAGATGCGAGAAGAGTTCAGATGGGGGATACATGTACGCCCATGGCTGATTCATGTCAGTGTAAGGCAAAAACCACCACAATACTATAAAGTAATTAGCCTCCAATTAAAATAAGTTAATTAATTTTAAAATAAAAAATTCTCCCAGAGCTTGTGTTGCTGTTTTGAGGGATTCCTGAATGATCTCATGGAGTCAGTATTAAATAGGATTCCCAGGGTTATCAGGTGGTTATTCTGAGTATATCTACTAGAGGCTGGAGATGTTACTGGAGTAGTACATGTAATTTGTCTTAATAGTTGATTCTTCATGTCACCCACTTTACCTCAATGCCATCTTATTGGCTACAGATTTACTATATTCAAACCCTGATGGCTCAGTGGTAAAGAATCCACTTGCAATGCAGGAGACTTGGATTCAATCCCTGGGATGGGAAGACCAACCCAGTCCAGTGTTCTTGCCTGAGAAACCCCATGGACAGGGGAGCCTGGCGGGCTATACAATCCATGGGTTCGCAAGAGTTGGACACAACTTAGTGACTAAACCACCATCGTAGTAGCAGGATCTTGATTCCTTTAAGAGAGTCTAAATCACTATATTACTCCAAGTGATCTTCTCCTGTTCCAAACTCAGGCACTTTTTCTGGAAAACTGTCTGACCTCTGAAGAAGAGCAAAGACATTCAGATGTCCTTGACAGAACATGCCCAAAGTTCTGTATCTACTTGGAACACACCTAGCTTATTTTTAGCTTGTTGCTTTTTTTGTACATTCTCTCTATTCATAGTAAACCAAGTTTCTCTGGGAAGATTCTCTTACCAGATCAGTCTTCATCTTTACTTTGCTTTTAGTTGTATTACTGTTAACCATATCCTGTAGATAGAATCTCAGGATGCTACAACTGCAAGGAACCATAGAGATTATATAATGTAAATTAAGCATCTTGCAAACATGGCTCAAGGAGTTGACACTTATTAGTAGCCACAAAGAGACTATTTTTCCAGATGGAATAATTCAAGTTTTCTTAAACAGTATTATTGAGAGACAATTAAAAAAAAAAACTACCAATAAAATTTCATTTATTAAAAATATATGATTGATATGAATTACTCGTGAATGTACACTAATTTCACATGGGGAAGGTGTTCTCTGAAATCTTCCTGAAAGAGGCATATGATGTAAATTTTGAAAAACTGGTACATCTTATTCAAGGTGGGATGTTATCAGAAGAGTCAAAAGCAGAAAAAACAGCATAGAAAAATATAAAAGTCTCCAAGTTTGCATATTTCTAAAACTGCACATTCTTCTGAAGGGTGGAAGCTAGCGTGTTGAGGCGGAAGCAACATGGTGAGGAGGCTGCAGGGGTAGCCAGGTAGGTGGGATCTGGAAAATTTACCTGTAGGCAGTGAGAAGCAACCAGGAAGTGTTGCTTGAAACAGTTCATTTCTCAGAATGTTTCAGGGGAAGTTTAAGTTTGACCTGCCTGACATGTCTTTGCCCTTTTGTGTCTCCAGATCTTAAGAAAGATAAGGGAACAACGAGAGGAATACTACATGAAGAAAGGTGAGGAGTGGAGAGAGGCTCAAGAAAGAGTGGATATACGTATATATATATGTGTATATATAGAATTATGACCGATTCATGTTGTATGGCAGAAACCAACACAACATTCTAAAGCAATTTTCTCCCAATTAAAAAAAACAAAATGTTGATTAAAATTTGAAAAAAAGAAAGATTCTTCATGATTCAGAAAAGACCTCAGCAGGTACAGGGTGGGCTCTCCTCACAGTAGAGAGGGGAGGTTCCTGCAGTGCCCTCTGGGACTCTGGCAGGAGAACTTCCAGAAGGACAAGCTTCCTCACCTCTTGTGAACTCACTCTGCTACATCTGAAATAACAGGGAGAGTTGTGGTTGTAGATCTAGCCAGCCAGTCATGGCCTTTCCTAGCATGTTTTCACACCTGCCCTTATGTGTGGTTGCAGGTGGATTCAAACATGTCCTTCTGATTTTTTCAGACAGTTTGGTCACTGAATGTGGAGGTTTGGGGGATGAGAGGCTGAAGCTCACGGAGTTGACTGTTGTTTCCTTTCCTCTCTGAAAATCTTCCTGGAACAGAGGAGCAGATCAAAAGAGAGGCAAGTGAGAGGGAAAAAGACCCTTCTGAGCGAAAGGTTGAAGAGCTGCAGCCACAGTTGGAGAACCAAAAGAGAGTTTTGGAGAGATTAAGAGCCAGAGTGAAAAAGGAGATAAGAGAAAGAGAGAAGACCTCAGCAGGTACAGGGGCGAGTTCTGCTCACAGTGGGGTGGGGAGGTTCTTGCAGTGCCCTGTGAGACTGCTACAGGAGGAATTTCCCAAAGCAAGGACCCTCTTCTCCTTCTCTGAACACACTCTAAGCTATATCTGAAAACAACAAGGTAAGTTGATATAGGTCCAACCAGGCTGCCAGGGCCTTTCCTAGCACACTCCTCAAACTACCCTTGATGTGTGGTCACAAGTGACTTGAAATGTTTTACGTGTCCACCTGCTTCTACATTTTGGTCAAGAAAGGTGGGTTGGGTGCTAGAGAGTGTAGGTCTCAAATTTGACTGTTGTTTTCTTCCTCCTCTAAATCCTTCCTGGAGCAGAAGAGTGGGTCAGAGGAGAGGCAACTGAAAGGGAAAAGGAACTGCTTGAAGAAAAGGTTAAAGAATTACAGTCAAAGATGGAGGGCAACAGAAATTTCTTCTTAAAGGGAGTTAGACTCAAAACGACAGAGGATGAGAGAAAGAGAAAACCTTCTGAGAAGGATGAACGAGAGGTTTGAGATGTTGGAGGTAACCTAGTATGGGTCTGGGCAGTGACTGTGGAAAAAGTATTGGGACCTCAGGAAGGGGTGGGTGGAAATTAAAGCATAGTCACAGAGATAAGCACTATTCTCCTTTATTGCTTTCAATTCACTAGAAGCTCTGAGATTTTAATGGCTTATATCCAGGCATTTGAGTTCAGTTCACAGTTTTTGAAGAGTCCAGGAGGACCTTGGTATCTCCAAACATTTTTAGAATATAAATAACTTTTCCAAGCCTTGTGCTGCTGTTTTGAGAGATTCCTGGCTGATCTCATGGAATCAGTATTAAATGAGGTTCCCAGGTTTAACAAGTAGACATTCAAGTATGTTTAATGCAAGCAGGATGAGTTACTGAAACAGTACCTCATCATTTCTTAACAGTTGACACAGATTTAGTGCTATTCATAGTAGGGGGATCCTGATTTCTCTGAAAGAGTTCTAATAGCCTATAATATTCTATTCCAAACTGAAGCACTTTCTCTGGACATCGGTCTGACCTCTGAAGCAACGTCAGTACAGATGTCTTCCTTGGCTAAACACTTGCATAATTTCCTTATATGCTTAGAAAAGACAAGTTATTTTGAGATTGTTACTTTTACTGTGCACTTACTCTCATTCAGAGCAAATCAAGCTCCTCTGCAGAGCTTCTCCTACCAAAGCTTTCTTTATCTTTATTATGCTTTTAGTTGTATTGCTGTTATTCATGCACTATAGATAGAATCTGAGGAAGCTACAGCTGTGAGGAACTATAGACATTATATTAAAACTCCCTACATTTCACCTGGAAACTCAAAGAATAAAGATACTTACTAGTATGTTTTACACTATTTCAGCACTTTTTTTCTGAGATGCATAGATTCAAGTTTATTTAAACAGTTTCATAGAGATGTAATTCACAAGCCATAAATTTCAGGGATTTAAATGTACAACTATATTTAATTAAATGTACATGTATAATTGACACAAATTTATGCACATAAAAGTACAGTGATTTCATATAGGGAAGGTGGTTTAGTGAATGTTCCCAGAAAAGATGTGTGATGTAAATGTTGAAAAATTTGTGCATATTCTCTATGGTAGAATGTTATCTGAAGAGCCAGAAGCAGGAAAAACAGCATACAGAAAATATGAAGGGGACCAAGCTTATGTATTTGTAAACCTGCACATTTTTCTGACTAGTGGAACCTTCATGAATGGTGGAAGCAACACTAGCAGAGGAAGCTGGAGAGTTAGTCAGGTAGGCAGGATTTTAGAAACTTGTAGGCAGTTGAACACAACCAGGTAATATTATTGAGAATAGTTCTTTTCTCAGAATACATCAATGGGGAGTTCAGGTTTGACTGGCCTGATGTGTCTGCCACTCTGTGTCTCCAGATCTTGGGGATGATAAAGGATGAGCTAGGGGAATGCTGCAAGAAGACGGATGAGCTTTGTGATGCAGCCAAGACCTTAGCAGGTGCGGGGGAGGGCTCTGCTCACTGTGGGTGGGGAGGTTCCTGCAGTCCCCTCTGAGAACTTCGACAGGATGAACTTGTGGAACTTCTGTGAACATGCTCTGCTTCATCTGAAAATAAGGTGGCTTGTGGTTTTAGGTCCAGTCAACCAGTCATTCCCAAACCTGCAGATTTCTAAACCTGCCCTTGATATGTAGTCACAGGTGACTACAGCCGTGACCACCTCCTTTTTCACAACAGTTTGGTCACTGGGAAAGTGAAGGTTTAGTGGGTAGAGGAGGTGGTACCTCTCAGGGCTGACTGTTGTTTTCTTTCCTCTCTAAAAACTTCTTGGATGAGCAGAATGCACTGAAGGAGAGCCATCTGAGAGGGAAAAGGAGCTTCTTGAGCAAAAGTATAAGGAGATAAGTCAAAAGGTGGAGGACCAAAAAAAAGACTTCGAAGAATTTGTAGGCAAAATGGTAGAGAAAACAAGACAAAGACAAAAGATTTCAGCAGGTACATGAATGGGCTCAGCACACAGTGGGGTGGGGAGGTTCCTGCAGTGCCCTTTAGGAGTCTGATGGGAGGGATTTCCAGAAGCAGGGAGCTTCCTGCTCTGTGTGTGAACATACTCTGTTATATCAGAAAATAATAATGCTGGTTGCGGCTGTAGGTCCAGCCTGCCAGTCAGGGATTTTCCTAGGAGATCCCCCACCCTGCCCTTGGTGTGTGAACACTGGTGAATCCAGACATTTCCATCTGCTTTTTCATGACAGTTTGATCATTGAGAAATTGGATGGTTGTGGGGGGAGGGGCGTGGTGTGTGAAGGGTTATAACTCTCAGATCTAATTGTTGTTTCCTCATCTCCCTAACATCTTCCTGGAACAGAAGAGTGTGCCAAGAGAGTGGCAGCTGAGAGGGAAAAGGAACTTCTTGAGCAAAAGGTTAAAGAGCTGCAGGAACAGCTGGAGGACCAAGAAAGGGTCTCTGAGGAATTAAGAGTCAGAAAGACGGAGAAGCGAAGAGAAAGAGAAAAGATCTCAGCAGGTATAGGGTGGACTCAGCTCATGGTAGGGTGGGGAGGTTCCTGCAGTGCCCTCTATGACTCATACAGGAGGAACTTCCAGACATAGAGCTTCCCCTCCTTCTGTGAACACACTCTGCTACATCTGAAAATAACAAGGCGAGTTGTGGTTAGAGGTCCAACCAGTCATCCCCTTTTCTAGCACATTTTCGCACCTGCCCTTATGTGTGGACACAGGTGAATTTAGACATGTCCATCTGCTTTGCCCAGACAGTTTAGTTACTCAGAAAGCAAGGGTTGTTGGTTGTGGGCTTGTAGCTCTCAGTGCTGACTGTTGTTTTCTTCTCTCCTCTCTAAAATCTTCTGGGAGCAGAAATGCTGTCTGAATTGGAGGTTGCTATGCAGAAAAAGAAGCTTCTTGAGCAAATGGTTAAAGAATTGAAGCAAAAGTTGAAGGACCAAGAAAAAACCTTCGAGAGATTTAGAGACAAACTCACAAAGGAGATGAGAGAAAGAGACAACCTTCTGAGAAAGATGAATGAGAGGATTCAGATGCTGGAAGTATGTCTGGTCTGGGTCTGGGCAGTGACTTTGAAACAAAGCCTGATCCCTCAGGAAGGGATGGGTGAAAAATAAAACAAAGTCATAGAGGGAAGCACTACTGTTCTTCACTGCTTCTAATTCATTGGAAGCCCTGAGTTTTAAACAAGATTCTTTAACAATTTAAGTTAAACTTCAAGTTTCAAGTTCTTACACAGTTGTATTGAGTTATATTTCACAAACCATAAATTTCAAATATTGAAAATGTATAATATAATTGATACAAATTTACCAAAGTATTTACAGTGATTTCACTTGGGGAATGTGCTTTATGGAATGTTCCTGGAAGAAGAGCGTGGTATAAAATTTGAAAATTTGCACATATTATCCAAGAGTAGATGTTACCAGAAGGGTTGCAAGCAGTAAAATACAGCCTATGAAAAATATGAAGCAACACAGGAATGTTACTCAGAGGAGTTCATTTCTCACATTATTTCAGTGGAAGTTTAGCACAGGTTAGACCTGCCTGACATGTCTTTGCCTCTTTCTGATCTCCAGAGCTTACTGAGGTTACCGGAAACACCAGAGGAACAGGACATGAAGAAAGGTGAGCTCCTTTGTGATGCAGGAAAGAAACCTAGCAGGTAGACAGGAGAACTCAGCTCACAGTGGGGTGGGGAGGTTCCTGCAGCACCCTCTCAGACTCTGACAGGAGGAAATTCCTGAAGCTGGGAGCTCTCATTCTGGGAATGCACAATGCTTCATCTGAAAAAACAAGGCTAATTGTGGTTGCTGGTCCAGTCACTCAGTCAGGGCCTTTCCTAGAAGATTCCCAAACCTGCCCTTGTGTGTGGTCACAGGTGCATTTAGACATGTCCATCTCCTATTTCATGACTGTTTGGTCACTAACAGAGTGGAGGGCTGTACCTCTCGGGGTTGACTGTTGTTCTCTTCCCTTTCTGAAATCTTCCTGGAGCAGAAGAGCAGGCCAAAAGAGAGGCAGCTGAAAGGGAAAACAAGCCTCTTGCACAAAAGGTTAAAGAATTGCAGCAAAAATCAGAGAACCAAGAAAAAGTCTTCCAAGTATTAAGAGTCAAAATGACAGAGACGTTGAATGAAAGAGAGAAAGCCTCAGCAGGTACAGGGGAGGGCTCATTTCACAGCGGGGTGGGGATGTTCCTGCAGCACCCTCTGAGACCGACAGGAGGAACTTCCTGAAACAGGGAGCTTCCTCACCTCCTGTGAACACACACTGCTTCATCTGAAAATAACCAGAGTTGTGGTTGTAGGTCCAGCCTGCCTGTTAGGGCCTTTCTTACCATGTTCCTAGGTGTATGTGGTGTGGCGGAGGAAATGGCAACCCATTCCAGTATTCTTGCCTAGAGAATCCCGTGGACAGAGGAGCCTGGTGGGCTGCTGTCCCATAGGGTTGCACAGAGTCGGACATGACTGCAGCAACTTAGCATGCATGCATGCTTTCATTGGAGAAGGAACTAGCAACCCACTCCAGTGTTCCTGCCTGGAGAACCCCAGGGACAGAGGAGCCCGGTGGGCTGCCGTCTATGGGGTCGCACAGTGTCGGACACGACTGAAGTGACTTAGCAGCAGCAGCAGGTGTATGTGGACATGTCTACCTACTTCTTTGGGACAGTTTGGTCCCTGAGGATATGGAGGGTTGGGATTTGGGGGGTTATAGCTCTCAGGTCTGACTGTTGTTTCCTTCCTTCTCCAAACTCTTCCTGGAGCAGAAGAGCAGACCAAAAGAGAGGCCGCTGAGAGGGAAAAGGAGTATCTTGAAAAACAGGTTAAAGAATTGGAGCAAAATGTGGAGGACCAAGAAAGAATCTTCCCGAGATTAAGAACTGAAATGCCAGAGGAGATGAGAGAAAGTGAAAAGGCCTCAGCAGGTACAGGAGAGAGCTCATTTCACAGTGGGGTGGGGAGGTTCCTGCAGTGCCCTCTGAGACTCTGACGGAAAGAACTTACTGAAATGAGGAGCCTCTTTTCCTTCTGTGAACACACTCTGCTTCATCTGAAAATACCAAGGAGAGTTGTGGGTGTGGGTGCATCCAGCCGGTTAGGGCCTTCCCTAGCATGTTCCCAAATCTGCCCTTGATGTGTGGTCACAGGCACAGGTGGAAGTGTCTACCTGCTTCTTCAGGACAGTTTGGTTACTGAGGATATGATATGGAGGGTTGGAGGTTGGGGGTTATAGCTCTCAGGTCTGACTGTTGTTTCCTTCCTTCTCTAAACTCTTCCTGGAGAAGAAGAGCAGATCAAAAGAGAGGCCGCTGAGAGGGAAAAGGAGTCTGCTGAAAAACAGGTTAAAGAATTGGAGCAAAATGTGGAGGACCAAGAAAGAGTCTTCCAGAGATTAAGAACTGAAATGACAGAGGAGATGAGAGAAAGTGAAAAGGCCTCAGCAGGTACTGAGGGGAGAGCTCATTTTGCAGTGGGGTGGGGAGGTTCCTGCAGTGTTTCTCTGAGAACTCTGACTGGAGGAACTTCCAGAAGCAGGGCCCTTCTTTTCCTGGAACCTCAGGAAGGGACGGGTGAAAATTAAAGCAGAGTTGTAGAGAGAAGCACTGTGATTCTTTACTGCTTCTTTTCCTTCTCTGAACACACTCTACTACCTGTGAAAACAACAGGCCAGTTATGGTTATGGGTCCAGCCAGCTGGTCAGCACCTGTCCTAGCACACTCTCACACCTGCCCTTGATGTGTGGGCACAGGTGAATTCAGACATGCCAATCTGCTTTTTTCAAGAAAGTACGGTCACTGAGAAAGTGGTAGGTTGGGGATTGACTGTTGTTTTCTTCCCTATGTATAATTTTCCTGGAGCAGAAGAACAGGCCAAAAGAGAGGCTGCTGAGAGGGAAAAGCTTTTAGAGCAAATGCTTAAAGAATTGCAACAAAAGTTTGAGGACCAAGAGAGAGCCTTCAAGGCATTTAGAGTCCAAATGACAGAAGAGGAGAGAGAAAGAGACAACTTTCTGGGAAAGATGAATAAGAGGATTGAGATGCTGGAGGTGAGTCTGGTCTGGGTCTGGGCAGTGACTGTGGAACAGAGCCCTGGAACCTCAGGAAGGGACGGGTGAAAATTAAAGCAGAGTTGTAGAGAGAAGCACTGTGATTCTTTACTGCTTTAGATTCACTAGAAACCCTGGGATTTAAATGGTTTATGTCTGGACTCTTGATACTTTCAAGAATTTATAGACTATAGACAACTTTCCCAGGGCTTGTGCTGCTGTTTTGAGGGATTCCTGGCTGATTTCTGGACTTTTCCTGGAGCCAGTATTAAGTGGGATTCCCAGAGTTTTCAGGTGGATGTTCTCAGAAGCAGATATTGGTTCACGTTACTAAGCTTCCTGCTAGTTTTCAGGCTGCTACTACATCCAAAGACCCTCACATAGATCCTTGCTAACTTAAAGCATTCAAATATGCACAGACTTAGAAATATGGGCAACTGCCAGCTCCTAATTTGGCTGCAGTTGTCTCCAGGTGAGATTCAACTGCCAGTCAGCCTTCAGTAGAGGAGAAGTTCTGTCTTCTCCCATCTGGAATTATTTATATCAGTGTTCTCGATCAACTTAGGAATTCTCAGTATTTCTAAGACGTGGAGAGAATTTGTGCCATTCACAAGGAAGGCCCTCACCCAAATAGCATAAACATGGCTGAAATGTCTTATAAATTGTCCTCATGCCTGGTTAGGACTGTAGGGAAACCCTAGTGATGGGTATGAGTAAGTTTGAGCTATGCATCCTCTCACCATCCAGACCTAAACCAGAAGATATTTCTGATGAGCATAATAACTTCTCATGATCCTTTAAGAAAGAACTCTTTAAAAGAAAATAAATTGCTAATGGAAAACCTTGTTTTTGAGATATTGAGATTTTGAAAAGGTTTCTGTTTACTAACACATCATACATTTTTAGGCTGCAGTGAACAATGATAATGACAAGGATAATGAGGAAAACTGAAAAGTACTGAACTTCATAAACACAGGAAGATAATGACAAAGAAAATACTTCACAGTCTTTTGTTCTAGTCTCAGTTTGGGAGAAGATAAAACATGTGTGGTCACTAATTACTTAGATTTTTTGTTTGTTTCTTTTAAATTCTGGTAATATTAAAAGTTTTCACAAGTGCTTTTTTGATCTGGATTATTTTTATCTATGTACTACTACTTTTTCTTTTATCATTAAAATTTTAATGTAAAAAATAGAAAAATCATCTACTATAGAACATCAATTCCTGGCCCACAAAGGAAAGAATTAGTGTGGTTGGATAACTAATTTAAATGGAAATGGAAGCAACTGAGAAGAAGACAAAGAGAATGTCAAATTTGTATTATCTTGAAAAAAAGAAAAATTTTATTAAGTAATGCTTCTGAAAGTCACATATGAATAATTATACAAATGAATATGTATACTGTTTTCTTGAGAGGAAAGGACTAATTTCTTATACAAAACAACTGTTGCTGCTGCTGCTGCTGCTGCTAAGTCGCTTCAGTCGTGTCCAACTCTGTGCGACCCCATAGACAGGAGCTCACCAGGCTCTGCCATCCCTGGGATTCTTCAGGCAAGAACACTGGAGTGGGTTGCCATTTCCTTCTCCAATGCATGAAAGTGAAAAGTGAAAGTGAAGTTGCTCAGTCGTGTCCGATTCTTAGCGACCCCATGGACTGCAGCCCACCAGGCTCCTCCGTCCGTGGGATTTTCCAGGCAAAAGTACTGGAGTGGGGTGCCATTGCCTTCTCCAAAACAACTGTGTTACTTCACCTGTAAATTTTATGTGTTTTGAGTTAAAATTTCACAAAAGCTGATTGTAAATTTTAAATTGAGCTGATCAAACACATTAAAAAGCCATGAAAATTCAGAAGGGGTGCAGGGTTTGGGAAGTTTTCAGCCATAATTTCTTCTATAAATGAAGTTTATAGAACTGCTGTCATTAGAACAATGTGCCATCAAAGCATAAATCTGAAGACAAAGAATAACAGCATGCTGCATAGTCTAAAAATAGAACCAACAACATACCTGATTAAGGTTATGTGAATAGTGTTGTTTCAGATCAGTGAGACAATATAAACAGTACATGAAGTGTTGTCAGTCTACTGGACAGCCATATAGAATGAGAGCACCTAGATCACTNAATATTCCAGCTTGACTTTATATTTAAACATTAAAAATAATCTTGATAAAAACAGTAAATGTCAGATAATTATAAAATAAATGTGGAAACTTGAATTTATTTTTAAGTGACATAAAACTCAAAGATACACATTTTATGATTTTGGTGTCCTCTTTTACATCGTCATGTTTATCATTTTGTTGTTCATTTTTGTTGTCACCACTTTCACAGAACCTTTTTTTTGATTTTTAAAAATCTGTGTATTGGCTTAAGTGATTTCCTTTCCTGTTGTGATTTTCTCTTTCCTATAGATTCTTGTTTCTTTTCTATTTACAGAAGACCTTTCAATATTTCTTTTAGGATAGGTTTAGTATTTCTGTAGCTTTTGTTTATCTGAGAAATTATCTCTCTTCCTGTTCTAAATAGTAATTTTGCTGGGTAGAATATCCTAGGTTGCAAGTTTTTCCCTTTCAGGACTTTGAATATATCTTTCAACTCCCTTCTGGCCTGCAAATTTCTGTAGAGAGATCAGATGATAGACTTACCAGAGTTCCCTTGCAATTAACTCTTTTATTTTTCTTTCTTCCTTTAGAATCCTCTCTTTAACTTTTTGCCATTTTAATTGTAATATGTCTAGATCTGTTTGGGTTCATCTTGTTTGGCCCCTCTGCTTCTTCATTTTACTTATATTTTTCTGACTCTTTGAATTTAGGAGTAAGAGCATTGTTACTCCTAGGGAAGTAACTCTTTGGAAGGAAGAGTGGTTCCTGTACCTTGATATCTGTTACACTTTTAGGCTTGGGAAGTTTTCAGCCATAATTTCTTCAAATGCATTTTTGTTCCCTATTTCTCTTCTCTGAGATCCCTATTATGTGTAGATTGGGATACTTTATATTATCTCATGCTTGCTTTCATTTTTCTTAATTTATCTTTCTGTTTGCTGTTCTTATTGGGTGATTTCTGTTGTTTTGTCTTTCAGAGCACTTATCCATTCTTCTGCTTTATCCAGTTTGCTATTTATTATCTCTGCAAATGAGTTTTCTAATTTCAGTTGACTCTTCTTTATAGTTGCTTGTTTCTCTTTACAGTAATTTGCAATTCTATCTATAGCCTTTCTTAATTCCTTCAGTATTTTCATTGCTCCTTTTTGAACTCATAATCTGATATACCAGAGAAGTTTGTTTCATTGTTTGTTCTTTGAAGGGAATTTTCTTCCCTTCAAAAAGTTACTTCCCTAGAAGTAACAGTGCTCTTACTCCTAAATTCAGAGTCAGAAAAATATAAGTAAAATGAAGAAGCAGTCAAGAGAATCAAGAGAATTAAAAAAATCAATTTTTAAAAAATTTTGATCAAAAAATCAAGAGAATTCTCTTCAAATAACAGTTATCTATTGTGCTCTTGTGGGCTTCCCAGATGGCACTAGTGGCAAAGAATCTGCCTGCCAATGCAAGAGATGTGAGAGATGCTGGTTCAATCCCTGGGTTGGGAAGATCCCTTGGAGAAGGAAATGGCAACCCACTCCAGTATTCCTGCCTGGAAAATCCTGTGAACAGAGGAGCCTGGTTGGCTACAGTGCATGGGATTGCAGAGTCAGACACAACTGAGCTCAAGCAGGCACGTGCGCGCGCGCGCACACACACACACACACACACACACACACACACACTGTGCCCTTGAAGAACTGTTTTTACATGGAGGGTATCCCTGTGTGACCTGCATGAGTCTAGTAATTTTGGTGTGAGGACTGTGTTTTTTGTTTTTTTGTATGGATACCTGCTATATCATTCCTCAGTGTGTGCTGTCTGTTATCCTCTTGATAGTATATCTAATAGAGGTCTATTAAATTTAAACGGAAACATATTAACAGGTCTTGGGATAGCCAGTACCCCTTTCCATTTGGCCTTTTAGTAACCAGAGAGGAAGTGTTGCATGTGCTTAAGTAGGAACCAGGAATCCCTTATCTAGCAATCCCTGAATTATTGGGCAGAGTCCTTCAAGTTCCTCTGGTGTTAAATAATCTTGGGAAATCTTAGGGAGGGACATGGATAGATCTACGTTTACCTACTGTAGCACTCTATTATGGGGTTCGGCACCACATAAATGCCAGATAATAGTGGAATTCCTTGTCTACAAAGAGGAGAAATTCTTTCTACTAATTGCCTTCAGTTCAGTTCAGTTCAGTCGCTCAGTCATGTCCAACTCCTTGAGACCCCATGAACTGCAGCATGCCAGGACTCCATGTCCATCACCAACTCCCAGAGTCCACCCAAACCCATGTCCATCGAGTCGGTGATGCCATTCAACCATCTCATCCTCTGTTGTCCCCTTCTCCTCCTGCCCTCAATCTTTCCCATCATCAGGGTCTTTTCCAATGAGTCAGCTCTTAGCATGAGGTGGCCAAAGTATTGGAGTTTCAGCTTCAACATCAGTCCTTCCAATGAACACCCAGGACTGATCTCCTTTAGCATGGACTGCCTTCAGTTCAGAACTAATTGCCTTAAGTTCTCTGTAAGATAGGTACTAGGTCAAAGATGAGAGAGAAACTTAGGAAAGTCGGGAAACTTAGGAAGCCATTAGAGGAAACGGGTGTGAAGAGAATGAATAGGAGACTTGTGAAAGAAGTCCTTCAGGATCACAAGGAAGTTTAACCGCATTTCATGAAGTTATCGAGGTAGTTGTTCTAAGAAGGAAATTGTATTGGACCTGAAGGGATCCTTTAAAGATAATGGGGGATAAAGCCCACCGTGGACAAAATTTGGTGACTTTGAGAAAGAAGCTGGGAAATGAAACAGTGTTAAGGGTGAAATATGTCACTGCGATATTGATAAGAATTATAGTAACAAGTGGTGCTGGGAAAATTGGTCAACAACTTGTAAAAGAATGAAACTAGATCACTTTCTAACACCACACACTAAAATAAACTCAAAATGGATTAAAGATCTAAATGTAAGACCAGAAACTATAAAACTCCTAGAGGAGAACATAGGCAAAACACTCTCCGACATAAATCACAGCAGGATCCTCTATGATCCACCCCCCAGAATTCTGGAAATTAAAGCAAGAATAAACAAATGGGATCTAATCAAAATTAAAAGCTTCTGCACAACAAAGGAAAATATAAGCAAAGTGAAAAGACAGCCTTCTGAATGGGAGAAAATAATAGCAAATGAAGCAACTGACAAACAGCTAATCTCAAAAATATACAAGCAA
>SJYQ01000494.1:67554-89719 GCA_006410935.1 Redunca redunca | reverse complement strand
GGCATCCGGTCCCATCACTTCATGGGAAATAGATGGGGAAACGGTAGAAACAGGGTCAGACTTTATTTTGGGGGGCTCCAAAATCACTGCAGATGGTGACTGCAGCCATGAAATTAAAAGACGCTTACTTCTTGGAAGAAAAGTTATGACCAACCTAGATAGTATATTCAAAAGCAGAGACATTACCTTGCCGACTAAGGTCTGTCTAGTCAAGGCTATGGTTTTTCCAGTGGTCATGTATGGATGTGAGAGTTGGACTGTGAAGAAGGCTGAGTGCCGAAGAATTGATGCTTTTGAACTGTGGTGTTGGAGAAGACTCTTGAGAGTCCCTTGGACTGCAAGGAGATCCAACCAGTCCATTCTGAAGGAGGTCAACCCTGGGATTTCTTTGGAAGGAATGATGCTGAAGCTGAAACTCCAGTACTTTGGCCACCTCATGCGAAGAGTTGATTCACTGGAAAAGACCCTGATGCTGGGAGAGATTGGGGGCAGGAGGAGAAGGGGACAACCCAGGATGAGATGGCTGGATGGCATCACTGACACGATGGACGTGAGTCTGAGTGAACTCCGGGAGATGGTTGATGGACAGGGAGGCCTGGTGTGCTGCGATTCATGGGGTCGCAAAGAGTCGGACACGACTGAGCGACTGAACTGAACTGAACTGAACTTAACAAGTGGTTCTGGGAAAACTGGTCAACCACTTGTAAAAGAATGAAACTAGAACACTTTCTATCACCATACACAAAAATAAACTCAAAATGGATTAAAGATCTAAATGTAAGACCAGAAACTCTAAAACTCCTAGAGGAGAACATTGGCAAAACACTCTCTGACATAAATCACAGCAGGATACTCTATGACCCACCTCCCAGAATACTGGAAATAAAAGCAAAAATAAACAAATGGGACCTAATTAAAATTAAATGCTTCTGCACAACAAAGGAAACTATAAGCAAGGTGAAAAGACAGCCTTCAGAATGGCAGAAAATAATAGCAAATGAGGCAACTGACAAACAACTAATCTCAAAAATATACAGGCAACTCCTGCAGCTCAATTCCAGAAAAATAAATGACCCCAATCAAAAAATGGGCCAAAGAGCTAAATAGACATTTCTCCAAAGAAGACATATGGATGGCTAACAAACACATGAAAAGATGCTGAAAATCACTCATTATCAGAGAAATGCAAATCAAGACCACAATGAGGTACCATTTCACACCAGTCAGAATGGCTGGGATCCAAAAGTCTGCAAGCAATAAATGCTGGAGAGGTTGTGGAGAAAAGGGAACCCTCTTACACTGTTGGTGGGAATGCAAACTAGTACAGCCACTATGGAGAACAGTGTGGAGATTTCTTTAAAAAGTGCAAATAGAACTGCCTTATGACCCAGCAATCCCACTGCTGGGCATACACACTGAGGAAACCAGAAGTGAAAGAGACACGTGTACCCCAATGTTCATTGCAGCACTGTTTATAATAGCCAGGACATGGAAGCAACCCAGATGTCCATCAGCAGATGAATGGATAAGAAAGCTGTGGTATATATACACAGTGGGGTATTACTCAGCTATTAAAAATAATGCATTTGAATCAGTTCTAATGAGGTGGATGAAACTGGAGCCTATTATACAGAGTGAAGCAAGCCAGAAAGAAAAACACCAATACAGTATACTAACACATATATATGGAATTTAGAAAGATGGTAACGATAACCCTATATGTGAGACAGCAAAAGAGACACAGATGAGAACAGTCTTTTGGACTCTGTGGGAGAGGGAGAGGGTGGGATGATTTGGGAGAATGGCATTGAACATGTATAATATCATGTAAGAAACGAATTGCTAGTCTAGGTTTGATGCAGGATACAGGATGCTTGGGGCTGGTGCACTGGGATGACCCAGAGGGATGGTATGGGGAGGGAGGTGGGATGAGGGTTCAGCATTGGGAACATGTGTACACCCATGGCGGATTCATGTTGATGTATGGCAAAACCAAAACAATATTGTAAAGTTAAAAAAAAAAAAGAGTAAGAATTAAAAAAAAAAAAGAAATCCCTTCAGTTAACTATCCAGTTTCATCTACCTTCTACTACATACTAGAAAATGAACAAATTGAGGGAGTTAATTTTTGTCACTTTATAAAAAGGGTTATCTTTCCTCCAGATTTGAATAGGATGCTGACCATTTCTGTCTGAGTTTTCACCAGAATCACCTTTCTAGTTCTCTTCATGGAAATACTGGTTTTCACTTGTATTTGCTCAAAACTTTCTAGCCTCAATCCATGCAGTTCAGTTCAGTTCAGTCACTTAGTTGTGTCTGACTCTTTGTGACCCCATGGACTGCAGCACGCCAGGCCTCCCTGTCCATCACCAACTCCCGGAATTTACACAAACTCATGTCCATCAAGTCGGTGATGCCACCCAGCCATCTTATCCTCTGTTGTCCCCTTCTCCTCCTGCCCCCAACCCCTCCCAGCATCAGAGTCTTTTTCAATGAGTAACTCTTTGCATGAGGTGGCCAAAGTACTGGAGTTTCAGCTTTAACATCAGTCCTTCCAAAGAACACCCAGGACTGATTGTCCTTCAGTACGGACTGGTTGGATCTCCTTGAATTCCAAGGGACTCTCAAAAGTCTTCTCCAACACCACATTTCAAAATCATCAATTCTTTGGTGCTCAGCTTTCTTCACAGTCCAACTTTCTCATTCATACATGACCACTGGAAAAACCATAGCCTTGACTAGATGGACCTTGGTCGGCAAATAATGTCTCTGCTTTTCAATGTGCTTTCTATGTTGTTCATAACTTTTCTTCCAAGGAGTAAGCGTCTTTTAATTTCATGGCTGCAATCACCATCTGCAGTGATT
Source organism: Redunca redunca (assembly GCA_006410935.1). Taxonomy (NCBI): domain Eukaryota; kingdom Metazoa; phylum Chordata; class Mammalia; order Artiodactyla; family Bovidae; genus Redunca; species Redunca redunca. The sequence goes on along the minus strand of SJYQ01000494.1, from coordinate 86,854 downwards.
TTTGAGCCCCCAAATATAAAGTCTGACACTGTTTCCACTGTTTCTCCTTCTATTTCCCATGAAGTGATGGGACCAGATACCATGATCGTCGTTTTCTGAATGTTGAGCTTTAAGCCAATGTTTACACTCTCCTCTTTCACTTTCGTCAAGAGGCGTTTTAGTTCCTCTTCTCTTTCTGCCATTAGTTTGGTGACATCTGCATATCTGAGGTTGTTGATATTTCTCCTGGCAATCTTGATTCCAGCTAGTGCTTCTTCTAGCCCAGCGTTTCACATGATGTACTCTGCATGTAAGTTAAATAAGCAGGGTGACAATATACAGTCTTGACGTACTCCTTTTCCTATTTGGAACCAGTCTGTTGTTCCATGTCCAGTTCTAACTATTGCTTCCTGACCTGCATACAGATTTCTCAAGAGGCAGGTTAGGTGGTCTGGTATTCCCATCTCTTTCAGAATTTTCCACAGTTGATTGTGATCCACACAGTCAAAGGCTTTGGCATAGTCAATAAAGCAGAAATAGATGTTTTTTTTTTTTTTCTGGAAGTCTTTTGATTTTTCATGATCCAGTTGATGTGGGCCATTTGATCTCTGGTTCCTCTACCTTTTCTAAAACCAGCTTGAACAGCAGGAAGTTCATGGTTCAGGTATTTCTGAAGCCTGGCTTGGAGAATTTTGAGCATTACTTTACTAGTGTGTGAGATGAGTGAAATTGTGCGGTAGTTTGAGCATTCTTTGGCATTGCCTTTCTCTGGGATTGAAATGAAAATGGACCTTCTCCAGCCCTGTGGCCACTGCTGAGTTTTCCAAATTTGCTGGCATATTGAGTGCAGCACTTTCATTGCATCTTCTTCCAAGATTCGAAATAGCTCAACTGGAATTCCATCACTTCCACTAGCTTTGTTCGTAGTGATGCTTTCTAAGGCCCACTTGACTTCACATTCCAGGATGTCTGGCTCTAGGTGAGTGATTACACCATTTTGATTATCTGGGTCATGGAGATCTATTTTGTACAGTTTTTCTGTGTATTCTTGCCACCTCTTCTTAATATCTTCTGCTTCTGTTAGGTCTCTACCATTTCTGTTTTTTATTGAGCCCATCTTTGCATGAAACTTTCCCTTGGTATCTCTAATTTTCTTGAAGAGATCTCTAGTCTTTCCCATTCTGTTCTTTCCCTCTATTTCTTTACATTGATTGCTGAGGAAGGCTTTTTTATCTCTTCTTGCTGTTCTTTGGAACTCTGCATTCAGATGCTCATATCTTTCCTTTTCTCCTTTACTTTTCACTTCTCTTCTTTTCACAGCTTTTTGTAAGGCCTTCCCAGACAGCCATTTTTCTTTTTTGCATTTCTTTTCCATGGGGATGGTCTTGATCCCTGTCTCCTGTACAATGTCACAAATCTCATTCCATAGTTCATCAGGCACTCTATCTATCAGATCTAAGCCCTTAAATCTATTTCTCACTTCCACTGTATAATCATAAGGGATTTGATTTAGGTCATACCTGAATGGTCTAGTGGTTTTCCTTACTTTCTTCAATTTCAGTCTGAATTTGGCAATTAGGAGTTCATGATCTGAGCCACAGTCAGCTCCCTGTCTTATTTTTGCTGACTGTATAGAGCTTGTCCATCTTTGGCTGCAAAGAATATAATCAATCTGATTTCAGTGTTGACCATCTGGTGATGTCCATGTGTAGAGTTTTCTCTTATGTTGTTGGAAGAAGGTGTTTGCTATGACTAGTGCATTCTCTTGGCAAAACTCTATCAGCTTTTGCCCTGCTTCATTCTGTATTCCAAGGCCAAATTTTCCTGTTACTCCAGGTGTTTCTTGACTTCCTACTTTTGCATTCCATTCCCCTATTATTAAAAAGACATCTTTTTTGGGTGTTAGTTCTAAAAGGTCTTGTAGGTCTTCATAGAACCATTCAACTTCAGCTTCTTCAGCATTACTGTTTAGGGCATAGACTTGGATTACTGTGATATTGAATGGTTTGCCTTGGAAACGAACAGAGATCATTCTGTCGTTTTTGAGATTGCATCCAAGTACTGCATTTCAGACTCTTTTTTGACCATGATGGCTATTTTGTTTTTCTTCTGAGGCATTCCTGCTCTCAGTAGTAGCTATAATGGTCATCTGAGTTAAATTCACCCACTCCAGTCCATTTTAGTTCGCTGATTCCTAGAATATCGACATTCACTCTTACCATCTCCTGTTTAACCACTTCCAATTTGCTTTGATTTATGGATCTAACATTCCAGGTTCCTATGCAATATTGCTCTTTACAGCATCGGACCTTGCTTCTATCACCAGTCACATCCACAACTGGGTATTGTTTTTGCTTTGGCTCCATCCCTTCATTCTTTCTGGAGTTATTTCTCCACTGATCTCCAGTAGCATATTTGGCATCTACCGACCTGGGGAGTTCCTCTTTCGGTATACTATTATTTTGCCTTTTCATACTGTTCATGGGGTTCTCAAGGCAAGAATACTGAAGTAGTTTGCCATTCCCTTCTCCAGTGGACCACATTCTGTCAGACCTCTCCACCATGAACCGCCCATCTTGGGTGCCCACATACGGTATGGCTTAGTTTCATTGAGTTAGACAAGGCTGTGGTCCGTGTGATTATATTGACTAGTTTTCTGTGATTATAGTTTGTGTGTCTGCCCTTTGATGCCTCTCGTGACACCTACCGTCTTACTTCGGTTTCTCTTACCTTGGACATGGGGTATCTCTTCATGGCTGCTCCTTACCTTGGATGAGGGGTATCTCCTCACAGCTGCCTCTCCTGACCTTGAACGTGGAGTAGCTCCTCTCGGCCCTCCTTGCCCACTCAGCTGCCTCTGCCACCTCCCCTGACCTCGGGAGTGTGGTAGCTCCTCCCGGCCACTGCCTGACCTTGGGCGTGCGGCAGCTTGTCTTGGCAGCTGCCCCTGACCTTCGATGTGGGGTAGTTCCTCTCTGCTGCTGCCCCTGGCTTCTGATGTGGGGTAGCTCCTCTCGGCCACTGCCCCTGACCTCAGATGGGCAGTGGCTCCTCTCGGCCGCTCCTGTGCCAACGCAGCCTGGCACTCTTCGTTGGCAGCCTCTGACCTTGGGTGAGGTATAGCTCCTCTTGGCCATCCTTCTGCGTGGTCCGTCTCAGTTGGTGCTGAGAAATGAATTGGAGACTGCTAAAAATGATACCAGGGCATGCCATCGTGGGGAGGGAGGTGGGTGGAGGGTTCAGAATGGGGAACACATGTACACCCATGGCGGATACATGTTGATGTATGACAAAACCAATACAATATTGTAAAGTAATTAGCCTCCAATTAAAATAAACAAATTNGAAATTTGCAGGGTATGTGATTATTTCTGATATATTGATAGTGAGGTAAGAGGGTGATATCGTAACCTTCCGATTTCAACCAGTCTGGGGTCTGTGAGGTTGTGGTCAGCACATAGTCATCATCTTCCATGTGGGTGGAAGTCTTCAGTTCAGTTCAGTCACTCAGTCGTGTCCTACTCTGCGACTCCATTGACTGCAAATTGCCAGGGCACCCTGTCCATCACCAGCTCCTGGAATTTACTCAAACTCATGTCCACTGAGTCAGTGATGCCATCCAACCATCTCATCCTCTGTCGTCCCCTTCTCCTCCTACCTTCCATCTTTCTCAACATCAGGGTCTTTTGAAAATGAGTCAGCTCTTCCCAACAGGTGGGCAAAGTATTGGAGTTTCCGCTTCAGCATCAGTCCTTCCAATGAACACCCAGGACTGATCTCCTTTAGGATGGACTGGGATCTCCTTGCAGTCCAAGGGACTCTCAAGAGTCTTCTTTAGCACCACAGTTCAAAGCATCAATTCTTCGGTGCTCAGCTTTCTTTAGAGTCCTCCTCTCACATCCATACATAAATACTGGAAAAACCATAGCCTTAACTAGATGGACCTTTGTTGGCAAAGTAATGTCTCTGCTTTTTAATATGCCATCTAGGTTGGTCATAGCTTTTCTTCCAAGCAGTATGCGTCTTTTAATTTCATAGCTGCAATCACCATCTGTAGTGATTTTGGAGCCCCAAAACATAAAGTATGCCACTGTTTCCATTGTTTCTCTATCTATTTGCCATGAAGTGATGGGACCAGATGCCATGATCTTAGTTTTCTGAATGTTGAGCTTTAAGCCAACTTTTTCACTCTCCTCTTTCACTTTCATCAAGAGGCTCTTTAGTTAACTTCACTTTCTGCCAGAGGGTCGTGTCATCTGCGTATCTGAGGTTATTGATATTTCTCCTGGCAATCTTGAATCCAGCTTGTGTTCATCCAGCCCAGTGGTCCTCATGATGTACTCTGTGTATAAGTTAAATAAGCAGGTGACAATATACAGCCTTGATGGACTCCTTTTCCTATTTGGAACCAGTCTGTTATTCCATGTCCAGTTCTAACTGTTGCTTCCTGACCTGCATACAGATTTCTCAAGAGACGGGTCAGGTGGTCCGGTATTCCCATCTCTTTCAGAATTTTCCACAGTTTATTGTGATCCACACAGTCAAAGGCTTTGGCATAGTCAACAAAGCAGAAATAGATCTTTTTCTGGAACTCTTTTGCTCTTTTGATGATCCAGCGGATGTTGGCAGTTTGATTTCTGATTCCCCTACCTTTTCTAAAGCCAGCTTGAACAGCAGGAAGTTCACGGTTCAGGTATTGCTGAAGCCTGGCTTGGAGAATTTTGAGCATTACTTTACTAGCATGTGAGATGAGTGCAATTGTGTGGTAGCTTGAACATTCCTTGGCATTGCCTTTCTTTGGGATTAGAATGAAAACTGACCTTTTCCAGTCCTGTGGCCACTGCAGAGTTTTCCAAATTTGCTGGCATATTGAGTGCAGCATGTTCACAGCATCCTCTTTTAGGATTTGAAATACCTCAACTGGAATTTCATCACCTCCACTAGCTTTGTTTGTAGTGATGCTTCCTAAGGCCCACTTGACTCACATTCTAGGATGTCTGGCTCTAGGTGAGAGATCATAACATCATGATTATCTGGGTCATAAAGATCATTTTTGTATTGTTCTTCTGTGTATTTTTGCCACCTCTTCTTAATATCTTCTGCTTCTGTTAGGTCCATACCACTTCTGTCCTTTATTGAGCCCATCTTTGCATGAAATGTTCCCTTGGAATCTCTAATTTTCTTGAAGAGATCTCTAGTCTTTCCCATTCTATTGTTTTCCTCTATTTCTTTTCACTGATCACTGAAGAAGGCTTTCTTATCTCTCCTTGCTATTCTTTGAAACTGTGCATTCAAATGGGTGTATCTTTCATTTTCTCCTTTGCTTTTTGCTTCTCTTCTTTCCACAGCTATTTGTAAGGCCTCCTCAGACAGCCATTTTGCTTTTTTCTTTTTCTTGGGGATGGTCTTGATCCCTTTCTCCTCCACAGTGTTACAAACCTCCGTCCATAGTCCTTCAGGCACTCTGTCTATCAGATCTAATCTCCTGAATCTATGTCTCACTTCCACGGTATAATCATAAGGACTTTGATTTAGGTCATACCTGAATTGCCGGGGTCCAGCCCCTGTGGATCCAGGGTAATTCGAAGCGGGGGTGGAGTCAGTGTCTAGGAAAGGACTATTTAATTAGAAATATAAAGAGAGATTTGGAAAGAGTAGTGTAGTAGGGAAATTAGCAGAGAAAAGAGGCTGAGTAACTTGGTTTACGTGGAGAACCAATAAAACTCCGAGACAAGGAGTTTGCACCACCTGCGTAGGCCACAGGCGTCTTCCTGGTCTCCCGAAGGAGTGGGGACACAAAGTGCCCCCCACCCCCGTTCAGATCTTAGAAGCCCCAGCAAAATTAGTAGGCTTGTTAAGCTTCCACACACTAGATGGGAATTCAGCGAGAAAAGAAGAGAACGAGAAAAGACCACATGGGGGAAACCAGTCTTTCCAGGAAATGGTCCGTTTTTTAATTTTCCAGGTCCACTTTTATACTTTTAGTTATACATAGAGTTAAATGGAAAATACAAAGTCACGCGGGGTCAGCAGTCCTGACCCTTATCAAAATCAGGTGCTTCATGCAGATGTACACAAAAGGTTTTAGGTGGTTTTACATCATATTCTGTCCAGGGGGCCTGCTAACATTTTATGGCCCTTTCCTTTTGATAATGGTCAGTCAACCAGAAAACTTATTTTCTCCAGGGGTGATTGTTCTTAAACCAGGCACCACCCTCTGAAGGCACCAGATAAAGTTGCATTCCTATAGGGTGAAGGTGCAGTGGGTTACAATTAAGAAAGGATATTAGTTAGCCTAAGGTTTAACATGATTAATATCAAAGGTTAATACATATTTCTCCTATATGCTAGTTATATTCACTTATGTGTATAAGGGCAGGGAATATGGAGACTTAGCAGCAAATATTGGCCCAACAAATGAAAACCCTTCACCACTAATACTATACTAATAATTTTCTAACTTCTCAAAAGAGTCTGTATTTAGAAAGTTTAAAGCATCTCACACCTCTTACGGTAGGGAAGCTGTGAACAATCACATGTGGCTGGACAAGCCTGTCAGGCAGGCTGGAGAACTTCCAGAGGAGTTTGTGGATTGAGACACTCTTGTCACGCCCAGGAATTTCATTAACTGGAGCTCTAAGTTAACTCCTTCTCAGAGAGAGGTGGTGGGGGACAGCCCCCGTAATGTTAGAAGTATAAGTGAAAGTACAAAGCAGTAAGGCAAGCAGACTCCGATTTTGTGGGTAGATACTTCAGAATTTCCAGGGGGAGCCCTGAGGCTCGATCCCACCTTTGCATATGCCGAGCTTCCTTCCTCATGACCTTTGCCACGGGCGGGATTCCTCACGCTGGCTCCCAGCACTGAATGGTCTAGTAGTTTTCCCCACTTTCTTCAATTTAAGTCTGAATTTGGCAATAAGGAGTTCATGAACTGAGCCACAGTCAGCTCCCTGTCTTGTTTTTGCTGACTGTATAGAGCTTCCCCATCTTTGGCTACAACAAACATAATCAATCTGATCTCGGTGTTGACCATCTGGTGATGTCCATGTGTAGAGTCTGCTCTTGTGTTGTTGGAAGAGGGTGTTTGCTATGACCAGTGCGTTCTCTTGAGAAAACTCTATTAGCCTTTGCCCTGTTTCATTCCGTACTCCAAGGCCAAATTTGCCTGTTACCCCAGATGTTTCTTGACTTCCTAATTTTGCATTCCAGTCCCCTACAATGAAAAGGACATCTTTTTTGGGTGTTAATTCTAGAAGGTCTTGTAGGTCTTCATAGAACCATTCAACTTCAGCTTCTTCAGCATTACTGGTCAGGGCATAGACTTGGATTACTGTGATAGTGAATGGTTTGCCTTGGAAATGAACAGAGATCATTCTGTTATTTTTGAAATTGCATCCAAGTTCTGCATTTCAGACTCTTTTGTTGACCATGATGGCTACTTTGTTTCTTCTAAGGGATTCTTGCCCACAGTAGTAGATACAATGGTCATCTGAGTTAATTTCACCCATTCCAGTCCATTTTAGTTCACTGATTCCTAAAATGTTGACATTCACTCTTGCCATCTCCTGTTGACCACTTCCAATTTGCCTTGATTCATAGATCTAACATTCCAGGTTCTTATGCAATATTGCCTTATAGCATCAGACTTTGCTTCTATCACCAGCCACACCCACAAGTGGGTCTTGTGGGAGTCTTAGTTTCTGTAGAATAACTCAGAGATATGTATATGATGTTATTTCTAGCCCTTCAGGATGAACTAGGAGTCCTGTGACTCTATTGTGTTATTAACTGTTTGAGCCTACTCCTTGGCACTCATAGAAGCCCTAGAAGACTAAAGCCTTTATTCCCTACATGGGACACAGAGGGGCTTTTGCATCTATGAGTGCCGGGAGCCACCACGGGAGATCCCACCCATGACAAGGTCATGTGGGAGAGAACTGTTAAGCAAGGCTTCAGGACTCAAGGGGTTCCCTAGGCTTTCTCAAGCATCTACCCCAAAACCAGAATCTGTCTGTTTTACTATTTCATGACTTTCACCAACTCCTCTGACATTAACAGGGGGTTATCCCCAACCACCTTTCTCAGGAGAAAATCAACTTAGGGCTATAGCTAATAAGTCTCCTGGACATGAGAGGAATATTTCAAAGCAAACATTGTAGCTTGCTTGGCAGGTATATCCAGACTCTTGCAGCTATGCATATGATTATTTGCAGCCTTCCAACTGTGAGAGGCATGGAAAGCCTAAAACATAGAGTCTTTCAAAGAGTTAAAAGTTATTAGAGTAGTGCTAGTGTAGGATTTCATATTTGGGCCTGTTGCTAAGTTCCCATATCTCTTATCCACTGTGCACCTGGGAATGCATTAGTTAACATAGTTAGAATGTAAGAAACACAAGTATAGCCTTGAAATTAACCACATCAGACCTTTGAGCTAATTGGTTCTTTCTTGTAACTCACTGCACCTTTGCTTTGTGAAAAATGCAACTGTTTAGCATTTTCACATAGATTAGAAATATAAAGAAAAAACACTTTGAGGGAAAATAAGTTTTCTGGTTGAGCAGCCTTTATCAAAAGAGGGTCATAAAATGTTCACAGGCCTCCAAGGCCAGAAGATACCGTACACAACATCATTTGTGGGAAAGGTATGCAGAAAAAATTCTGGTTTCGATAAGGGCAAAACTGCTGGAATGTTTGGGCTGACTCTGTATGACCTTGCATCTTTCATTTCCCTCTATGTATAAGGCAAGGTATAAAAGTACCTTTTGAAAATAAAGTAATGGGGCCTCGCTCACTGAAGCAGCTTGGTCTCTCCGTGTCAATCATTCTCTCTCTCTCCTCTCCCTCTCTTTTTTAGGCTGATCACTTGGAGCATAGAGGCTCCCTGCGTTCACTTGTCTAAGACCTGAACGGGAAGACATTCTGTGTCTTCACTCCCTCGGGAGACCGGGAGGGCACCTGTGACCTCCGTGAACAGGGCAAACTTCTTGTCTTGGAGTTTTATTGGTTTTCTATGTAAACCAAGGAATATCAGCCTCTTTCTCTCCTCTATTTTCTTATCTTCAACATTCTTTCCTTATCTCTCTCTGAATCAATCGCTGATGCCGTTTCTCCTTCAGGTTTCCCTGGATCCTGCAGGGGCTGGACCCCGGCAAGTGAGAGGGTCCTGCAGGGTCCTGCTAGGTTTTATTAGCAGAAAAGTAAGAAAAAAAATGGTGCTAAATTGTTTTGTCAGAGAAATTTTAATTACTCTCTCACACAAAGTAGTAAGTAGAGGAAAAAACAAAATGAGAATAGGAGACAAAAGCCAGTAAGGTGGCAAGGGCTGGTCTTGGTGCACTGAAGAGCTCATACTTGTCACCAAATCTGTGATGGGAAAATAAATCTTAGGAATAAAGATATTCTCCCCTATCTTCAGTAAAATCTATTACACTCACATGAGCTGTCTGGAGGGTCTTGTACTGATATTTTTCAATGGGCTTATAGGAGGTGCTGTATGCACCTCTATATCTGATTGAATGACTGTCCAAAAGGTGAGATGTTACCCTCCCTGGGACTGCAAAGTCATGCTGGAAGGAACCAGTCAGTGAGATAGCATGATGTCAGCCAGCCATAGATACCACTCAAATGTCATAGGAAATAATGAAAAGTATTCCTTAATCTGCTTTCCCTCTTGGGAGGCTGTGTAATTTCACAGTCTGCTTGAATTAGATAAATGAGTTTTTATTCCCATAAATCATCTTAGCAAAGTGAAGAAGGCTTTCATATAAAAGATAACAAAAAAGAGCTCTGAGAGTGGATTCCTTGGACAGGGAATAGAAGTCCATGCCATGTAATCTTGAAGAGTTCTATACTCACTAGTACATCTCATGTGTCAAGAGAATGTCCTAGAGACTGACCTCCTTGTATAATATTGATTTTGAGACAAGTACTGGAGGATGGGGGCTTCCCAGGTGGTGCAGTGTTAAAGAATCCACCTGCTAATGCAGGAGATGCAAGAGACACAGATTTAATCCCTGAGTCGGAAAGATCCCCTAGAGTGGGAAATGGCAACCCACTCCAGTATTCTTGCCTGGAAAATTCCATGGACACTGGCGGGCTTCAGTCCATGGATTGCAAAGAGCTGAGCTACTGAATACACACTCAGGAACTGTTCTCTGGAGAGTGATAGCAGTGTCAATGAAGTGTCTGCAGGAGGAATGGCCATAATTCTGGGGCTGTATCCCATAGAGTCCTTTTGGTCACCATTGATGATATAGTACCAGCCTAAGTCTCACTTCAGAAAAGGCTGAAAGAGGAGAAAGAGGCCCTATGTCATGAACTTGAGGGGAGAAGAGGTAAAATAGACATGCAGGGCCTCTCAGAAAGGCACATGAGCAAAACCGGATTTTCTTGAATCTATGTGTAGTTCTAGTATGCCTGTGTCCAGGAGGTCTTACCAGTAGCTCTGCCACCCACTAAGTATTCATCCTACAAACTAAAAATCCCTAATATTCCAGATTTTAAGTTGTCTGTTCCTGATATTGCAAAAACAAAGAGAGTGTGTACTCTTCCTCTAGTGATATAATCTTATTCTAGCTTGTGAACACAGTGGTATATTTAACCAGCCAACCCACCAAACCGTTTTCATTGCTTGCATTTTGTGTAATTCTGAAAGTTTGATCTTTTATTTTGTCTATTTATATGCCTAGCAATATTCAAGGTGGTTTTCATTTTGCTCTGTTTTTACTGTTTTGACACTTTGGGCTACTCTCTCCAATTCTAGAATTCTCCAAACCCATGCATCTTATCCCTTAAGGGCCACTATTCCTCATGCCTACCTTATTCTATTCTGAGAGGCCCTGGTAGGTCTATTTTACCTCTTTTCCACTTATGTTCAAGACACAGGGCCTCTTTACCCTCTTTCCTTCTTTTCTGAAGTGAGGCCTAGGCCAGTGCTACATCACTGATGGTGACCACAAGCAAGTAAATAGATTTCTGAACTGAAACTGCTTCAAGTTTGTGCTGCTCTGGAAGGGTTGTTACACAGCATCATGGTCTTTTCCAATGAGTTGGCTCTTTGCATCAGGTGTCCAAAGTATCAGAGCTTCAGCTTCAGTCCTTCCAATGAATAGTCAGGTTTGATTTCCTTTAGGTTTGACTGGTTTGATCTCTTTGCTGTCCATGAGACTCTCAAGAGTCTTCTTCAGCTCCACAGTTCGAAAGCATCAGTTCTTCGGCTCTCAGCCTTCTTTATGGTCCAACTCTCACATCCGTTCTTGACTACTAGAAAAATGATAACTTGGATTACACAGACCTTTGTCAGCAAAGTGATGTCTCTGCTTTTTAATATGCTGTCACTTAGACATAGCTTTTATCAAGTGACATATGTCACTTGATCATAGCTTTTCTTCCAGGGAGAAAGTGTCTTTTCATTTAGTGGCTGCAGTTACCATCCACAGTGATTTTGGAGCCCAAGAGAATAAAATCTGCTACTGTTTCCACTTTTTCCCTATTTATTTGCCATGAAGTGATGGGACCATATGTCATGACCTTAGTTTTTTCAATATTGAGTTTTAAGCCAGCTTTTTCACTCTCCTCTTTCACCCTCATCAAAAGGCTCCTTAGTTCATCTTTGCTTTCTGCTATTATAGTGGTATCATCTGCATAACTGAGGTTGTTGATATTTCTCCCAGCAATCTTGATTCCAGCTTGTGACCCATCCAACCCAGCATTTTGCGTGATGACTCTAAGGTCTTATTTTTATTTTATAGGCTCGTGGAAGAGAATAAGAAACAAAAACCAGAGAGAATAAGCCAGCGAGCGAGTGAGAGAGAGAAAGAAAGAGAAGACAGTCTTCTTTAATGTAGTTTGTGAGGAAGGACTCTTCCTTTGGACTTGGGTGGATGCCCAACATTCTTTGTCGGTTTCTGTGTCTCAGTAAGTACAGAGTCACTAACGTTAATCCAGTTAAGATTCAACTCAAGAAACTGCTAAGTTTAATTATGGAAGTTAAAAAAATATCTGTCTGTGATATTGGTTCATATGATAGAATTTTCAGCTATAAGCATAGTATGATTCTCTTTCATGAGATGGACTCATGTAGAGATTATATTTTTCTAGCTGCTTTTGCATCCAAGTGTGGACATGTGCACTGAGGATGAGTAGAAAGATGAATAGAAGTATATGTACCTTACTTACAGGTCTGCTCCAGAGAACTCAGTCAGTCACTCCTATTCATCTTATTGTCAGGATATCAGATAACGTGACAGTAGTCAATCTTTGACCTTGCTGATGCATACAAAATCTTAGTGGGTACTTAACAACAGAATTGGAGGAATCTGAATCTCTGAATGTCTTTTTGGAACCTAGAGTGGTGAGATCATAATATGTCTTTTAAGTGGTAGCACCATCCCCCTAAACTATCTCTATTTCCGGTGTCCTCACTTTATTCTCTCTTCCTGCTACCAGAATGAGGAAGCTCAAACATGACTCTGAGCATGCCTAGTAATCTTCAAAGTCTCTACTTGCTTGTGGAATACAGTCCATGAGCCAGGTCTTTTAAATTCATTCTCAGTGAGCTTATTTTACTGGCTACGTGGACCTGGCTGATTCTTAGCATTTTCCCATTTATATATTTGCTCATTGCCTTTATTTGCTTTAAAACATATTTCCTCCAGCTACCCTTTCTGAAATCTGAATCATCCTTTAAGATCCAAAAGAAATGATACCTCTTCAGTGAAGCTATGTATAAACTTCCAGATATAATTAACTGTTACTTTTGTAGAAAATAAGTGCTTTATTTGTAATATCATTTTTAACACCCTATCATTTGTTTTATATTATAAAATTTTAGATTGGATATGAGAAACTTTCTCTCTTCATATTTAAATATGCAATAGCAATAGCTTCACATTTGTATTACGTGGACCAGTAAAATGCACTACCAAGTGTTGCAGGAAAAGATAACATTGTCCAATTTAAAAAATCCAAAGAAAGGCAATTTATAAAAATTTTTGATACTAAAGTTCAAATATGAGGGGAAGAAACTTAACAGAAGATCAAACCAGAAAATGGAGAGAAAATATTTGTGGCATTTTTCAGCTTTAAAAATGTTGTTTATGGATATTTTATGAAAGAAATTTATGATCATCAAAGAAATTTATGATTTCTTTGCTCATTTGAATAATTTTTCACTTTTAACTTGTATCTTTCTATTATTTTACTTTAAGCAAACACTCAAAATATATAAATTCCAGACCTCTGTAATCCTCCACATATCCATCTCCCCTAAAAAAATAAATGGAAGAACAGGCTACAAAACAATAGCAATTATTTCTGGACTGTAAAAACAGTAGTTTCAAACATACACTTATTGTTAATGAAAAAGTACTTATGTTAATCATAACTAGAGCACATTTAAAAGAGAGAAATGAAAAGAGATCCAAAGAATTAAATTAAAATTCCCAAATCTTCTACTGCCTCTCCCCAAAGTACCCTGGGAGACAACTTATTGAACTATTTCAGCATACTGTTGCTTTGCTCACATTTATCCCTGCTGTTGTACTTTCACTGTGAGGTCAAGAAAACTTGACCTAAGCCAAGTGTGTTGGACAGGAGGGCTGGGTTTTGCCTGAATCCTTTCAATTTCACTTCTCCTTTACNCAAGGTTCAGATACTGGCTTTAGTTCTGAGAAAGCTCAGCTTTTCCATTTGAACCAATGGTAGCTAGAAGGTGACAGCCTCACATCCTGTCGTATAATCAAGACAGCAGCAGATGGAGTGGAGAGAACCCTGCTTGGAGAGATGAGAAATTAAGATCTTCTCTTAGATATTTGCAGGGAGGGCAGGAGCAGGAAGCATTTTCTCCATCCATGACCTCAAGTTTCCTCACTTGCATATGCATTAAGAGAGACTCATTACTGATTCTCAACCAGGGCTCCACACTAGATTCACTGCCTACAGTTTTCTTTCTTTCTTTTTTTTTTTTTTTTGAGTGAACATCATACTTGGCTCAGGCAGTTCTGGTTGCCTTTATTTATTGAATAAGGAAAAAATTAGACCTCAAAACAAATGGGCAGCCTAAATATGGCAGCCACACTTTTACCCCCAGTCACACCTTAAAAGTTGGGAAAAAAGCATGTTGTCTCCTGGCCTTGGCTCTAAGTCATTGCTCCTGCCAAAGCTTGTCTCTGACACCCCAGGGAGAAGCTTCTTTCTAGGTAAAGTTTGAAAATTGTGAGGGATCAACTCAGCATTCCTAGAAAATAAGTAGTACTTTCTTCTTTCCTAATGAAGTCTTGTGGTAGACATGTCTAAGTTATGCAGACCCAACTGAGGGTAGAGTTTGATTCTGAATCCTTTCTCATGGATATTGTTGAACAGATACATAGAAAGTATAGAAATTGATCTGATTAGTCTTCATTAACTTTTTAATTAAGATACAATTTTCATTGGCTTGTAATATACATCCTTTTCTTCATGTTGATGCACATTTCTATTAAAAAAAAAACAAAAACAAAATCAATTACCCAATGACTTGTTGTCCCTGCACAGAGGATGATTCTTAAACTTTGTTGCCAGAGAATTTTGATGACTTCTAAAGAAGGAGAAGAACCAAATTCTGTTTCCTTTTTGGAACCTTAGACTGTTTCAGTCCCTTAAATAGCATAAATGGTTCTATAGATATGGCATTTCATTGAAGTCAAACTAGAACTGTCAGTTTTAAAACTCAGATTTTGATGCATGCTTGCCATCCTCATCACTAGTTCTAAAACTGTAATCAACAAATAAGACCAAGAGACAAAAGATGCATGAAATCTCTGTCTTAACATTTTCCTTTGGGATGACCTAGTCTCAGGTCATCCCTCAACCTTGGCTTCACCTATTAATTTTCTCTTAGCATGTGCCTTAGGTCTGGGGAGAAGATGGTCAATGAGGTGATGAATTTGCTTCTCAGTAATGATGACCATTCTTCCTCCCACTTCCTCCCACCTCCTCAGCTTTAGTAGAGTTGGTCTATTGCATCATAAGATGTGGCTGCCCTGTGCCAATGAAAACATACAATCTGAGCTCCTCACAGCACTGGGGGTACTTTAGCCATCCTAGATATTCATTTTAAGTGAGGAACCAAAAATAGATGAATTTTAAATTGTAGGCCTTAACCTATGCATACTGTGTCAAGAACATAGAAAGAAAGAATGACTAAACTCAGAGGCTGCTTGCCAGGAGCCAGCGTGAGGAATTCCACCCATGACAAGGTCATGCGGAGAGGCCTGATGGGCAAGGCGAGTCAGGCCTCAGGGTTTTCCCCCGGAGTTTCCTGCGCATGTACCCCAAAAACCAGAATCTGCCTGCCTTATTGTACTGTGGTTTTCCACTCTTCTGACACACTCTGGAAAAAAAGTTAACTCAGGGCTTTAGTCTTCTGCATTTGAAAGGGATGTTTCAGTTCAAACCCCCTCTGATAACTCTAGCTTGCCTGACAGGTTCCCCTGGACTTTTTACAGCTTGTGAATTGCTTACAGCCCCCCAACCGTGAGAGGCACAAAGCTTAAAGCATCTTAAAGATACAGAGCCTTTTCTAAAGAGCTAAAAATCATATTGGTGATGGATTTCACTGTTGACTCAATGATTGCTGCCAGGCCTCCATATTCTTTATCTTTTAGGCACCTGGGAGGATACTAATCAATGTAATTGGGATGCAGAAAAAGGTATATAGTAGTATTAATGTTAGCAACACTAGACTTTTGAGTTAGTTACTTATCTTTTGTTATAAATCACTGTACTCCTTTTACTTGTTATAAATTGCTGTATCTTTGCTATGTAAGAATATAACTTTATTTAGTGTTTTTCTGAGAGTGGCACCAGACTTTGGGAAGATCAACACAAATAAGTCTTCTGGTTGACAAACCCTTATCAGAAAAAAGGCTGTAAAATGTTAATTGGCCCGTTGGCTGGAAGATGATGTAAATCACCTAAGACTTGTGTATACAACTAGGTATGCACAGAGAAAAGCCTGGTTTTGATAAGAGTCTGGTATGCTAACGCTGCATAATTTTGTATTACCCATTGATCTCTATGTACAATCAAAAAGATATAAAAGGCCTTTCTAGACAATAGAGGCCAGGCCAGTCATTGGAAGGACTGGTTTCCCCCGTGTCTCCTCCTTACTCTATTTTCAGGCTGAATTCCAATCTGGGGCGTGGAGGCTCGCCATGTCTACTTACTTGCTCCCGGCTTCTAAAATCCACACGAGAGGGAGCCTAAGGTGGGGCATCCCCCACTATTCAAGCGGACGTCAGTGGCCTAATGTAGATAGTGCAAGCTCCTTGTCTGGAACTTTATTGGCTTTCCACGTAAACCAAGTTATTCAGCCTCTTTTTCTCCACCAATGTTTCCTACTATACTATCTGTTTCTAATCTCTCTCTATATCTGTAGTTAAATAAGTTTTTTCCTAGGACACTGACTTTGTCCCCACTTCAAATTCCCTGGATCCACTGGGGCTGGACCCTGGGAACTGCTAAAGAGCAGCTTAGATATGAAGGCTATTTCCAGAGAGGCACCAGGTGATGATTATCTCTGCTAGTATTGGATTGATGGTTAGGGACACCCCAGAAAGAACTGTTGTATTTCCTTTTGGTTACCTTTTTTTTTTCTTTGTTTGTTTCTTTTCTCCCAGTTTCCCTGAAATATAATTAAGGAATAGAGTTTCCACCAGGAACAGAATGCAGGCTGTTGAGTGGGTTGGCCTCAAAAACTATCAAGGCCTTGATGAATGTTTTAAGCAAAAAGGTCAAGTATTTATGGTTACCAAGGTTTGTTTTAGTGAATATTTTCTTATTTTGTCAGTCTTTTGTTTGGACATCAGGCATATCTCTGGTCCTGTGATGATCAGGGACAATGTCAGCATTAAGAGCTTGGAATAACTCATATATTCTCAAGGGCCTTCTATGTACATTTTTGTCATGGCAGAAACACCAGTGGAATAAATGAAGATCTCATATGGCCAACTATAAAAGCTAGTATTACAATAACAACATTTTATAACTTTTTGCTTTCAACTATATTTGAGATGAATTCATTAAAAAATTAGCCAGAAAGCTATTATGATTTTAGTTTTGATATATAGTCCAGATTTTTCCTATATGATTTAAGAGACTAATACTTTTTAAAAAAGCAATGATTAGTTTATGTTTTGGACATACAAGTATAAAGGTGTTATTTTGTGATATCAACAACAGAATGGGAAAAGAATGGATACAGAACTGTAAAGGGAACAGAACTGTAAAGGAGCAGAGTTTGTTTATATTATTCAAGTTAAACTGGTATAAGTTGAAATTAGTATAGCACAGATTTAGGATATTAAATTTAACCCCCATTGTAACCACAGAAAAAAGTAGCTGGAGGATAAAGACTAAAGGAAATAATTGAGGAATTAAAATATTTTAATACAAAGTGCCAACTAAACATAAAAGAAGAGAGTAATGCAGGAAATGAGGGACAAAAAAGCTATCATGTGAATAGAAAACAAATAGCAAAATGATAGAAATAACCTCTTTATCAGTAATTACTCTAAATGTAAAAGACAGAGACTTGGCAGAATTGACTTAAAAATTGAGCAAACTATATACTGACTCTAAGAGACTTTACAGCCAAAGATGCAAATAGGTTGAAAGTGAAAGGACAGAAAATGATATTTCATGAAAAAGTAACCAAAGGAGAGCATGGGTGGCTGTACTAATATCAGACAAAATAGACCTTAAAATTAAAAAAAAAGTTACAAGACACAAATAAGGACATTATGTATTAATAAGATTTCAGTATGGAAAGAAGGTATAAGAATTAGAAGAATTTATGTACCTAACAATAGCAGATTATCAAACACACAGCAAAAATTGAACAAATTGAAAAGAAAATTAAGAGTTCTAGAATAGTAGTCAGCAATTTCAATATCTAACTCTTTATTATGGATTGAATAACCAGACAGAAGATAATCAAAGATAGAGAGGACTTAAGAATTAAAATAATCCAGCTAAATCCAGCAGACATACAGAGAACACTCTACAAACAAAGTCAGAACACACTTTCTCCTCAAGTGCATATGGGCCATTTTCCAGGATAGATGATATATTAGGGCACAAATTAAGTCTCAGTAGATTTTACAGTCTATGTATCATGTCTTCTATGACCATAATGGATGAAGTTTAAAATCAATAACAGAAGTAAAACTGGAAAGTTAACTAGTATGTGGAAATTAACAGATTCTTAAACAATCAGTAGATCAAGCAAGAGATTACAAGACAAACTGGAAAATACTTAGAAATCAGTGATAACAAAAACACTTAGATAACCTAGATGAAATGGAGAAATTTCTAGAGATGGAACCTACCAAGATTAATCATGACAGAAATCTTTATGCATCCGTAATTAGTAAATAAATTAAAGTAAAAAGTGAAGTCACTCAGTCGTGTCCGACTCTGTGCAACCCCTGGACTGTAGCCTACCAGGCTCCTCCGTCCATGGGATTTTCCAGGTAAGAATACTAGAGTGGGTTGTCATTTAAATCAGTAATCAAAAATTCTTATCAAGAAGCCCCTGAACCTGATAGCTTCATTGGTAATTCTCCCAGACAAACTGCACTTCACGGATATTTAAAAAAATGTTCACCAAAAGACACTATTAATAGTGTAAAATTTCAACTCAGATAGTGGGAAAAAATATTTGCAAGTCATATATTTGGTTAGGGATATATATATAGAAAGAACTCCTAAAACACAGAAACAAACAATACAATTAAAAATGGACAATGGACTTGAATAGACATTTCAAGAAGATATAAGGGTATCATAAAGAGGATACACAGATAATCAATAAGCACATGAAAAGATGCTTAAGAATACTAATCAGTAGGGGAATACAAATAAATACTAAAAAGAGAAACTACTTCATGCCCATTAGAATGCCTACCATTAAAAGACAGAAAATAACAAGTGTTGGGAAGGGTGTGGTAAAATTGGAACTATTGTGTGCTATTGATAGGAATGCAAGAAGATACAGTCATTGTGGAAAACAGAATGATGTTTCCCACAAAAATTCAAAATATAGTTTCTATATGATCTAGTAATTCTACTCTAGAATACATCAGTTCAGTTCAGTTCAGTTCAGTAGCTCAGTCGTGTCCGACTCTTTGCGACCCCATGAATCGCAGCACGCCAGGACTCCCTGTCCATCACCAGCTCCTGGAGTTCACTCAGACTCGCATCCATCGAGTTAGTGATGCCATCCAGCCATCTCATCCTCTGTCGTCCCCTTCTCCTCCTGCCCCCAATCCCTCCCAGCATCA
>SJYQ01000494.1:45150-67278 GCA_006410935.1 Redunca redunca | reverse complement strand
CTCCCTGTCCATCACCAACTCCTGGAGTTCACTCAGACTCGCATCCATCGAGTTAGTGATGCCATCCAGCCATCTCATCCTCTGTCGTCCCCCTCTCCTCCTGCCCCCAATCCCTCCCAGCATCAAGGTCTTTTCCATTGAGTCAACTCTTCACATGAGGTGGCCAAAGTTAAAAGTAGGTCTAAGAAATATTTGCATATGCATTTTCAGAGCACCATTACACACAATAGGTAAAATGTAGAAGTCACCATAATGTCCATCAGTGGATGAATGGAAAGACAAAATGTGGTACACACATATGATAGAATATTATTTAGCATTAAAAACAAAGGAAATTCTGACATATAGTACAACATGAGTGAATCTTGAAGACATTATGCTTAGTGAAATAATCCAATCACAGAAGAAAGGTACTGTGTTATTCCATTTATATGAAGTATTTTGAGTAGTAAAAATTATATACAAAGAAAATAGAATGGTGGTTACCAGGGGCCAGGAAAATGGGGGCTTGGGGAGTTACTGTTTATTGACTATAGAGTTTCAGTTTTACAAGATGAAAACTGTTCTGTAGATGGATGGTGGAGATGATTATACACACAATATGAATGCACTTAATACCGCCGGACTTTCTGCTTAAAAATGGTTAGGATGGTAAATACCTGTTCTGTGTATTTTACTACAATTAAAGAAAAACTTTAAAAAAGTGCTTCTGTACCCATTTTCAGAATGGGGGTTCAATTTTCTCTATGGACCATCATGATCAAATACCATCCCCTTACAGAAATGGTGGTTTGTGGATCCAGAGAACAAAGATAGAAAAAAAATTATCCTTGGAATAGATCATCTCATATTTATAGAACACTGCAGTAAGGGCTTTAAAAATCATCAGGTAAGAATGAATTTAATTCATTATATCACAAATTTTTATCACAAAAAGTTACTATATTCAAAACTGAGGGTTTTTTTGTATACATGTTTTCCATAGAAACATCAGAATCACTGGTGGCTTTTGTTGTACATATAGACTCGGGCTTTTGACTCAAGGTTTTACAACCATGCCAAATGATCCTTGTGTATGTCAAATTTTGAAAATCACTTCTGAACAGGAGTAAACAACACTGCTTTGTTTATGTGAAGCTAAAATCTGTGTTCTTTCAGAGCTGATACAATATAGACTAGTTAAAAAAGTTTGCAATAAAATTCATATATTTTTATAGTTACCCTGAATCTTGTCCTTGAAAAGGGGGAATGCAAATCCGATTATTATAATATAGTTATTTGAGGTTATGCTTTATATCACCATATGACATTTTTCAGAGCCTAAAAAATCCAATAGAAGAAGGGTGAACAGAAATGGTAGGTTTTCAGCAGATTACTCTTTTGTTCTGGTGAAAAATTTATTTCCATACTTCATGTCTTTGTAATTTACAGTTCATGCAATGCATTGAAGTATTATACATTAATTGACTAACTTGCATTGTGTCATTCATCTAATTACTGAAAGCATATTTTGTGCTGGACACTCTGCTAAGACAAAAGCTTATAGCATCTCATTAAAACCTCAAAACAAGCCTTGAGGTAGGATTTATTATTTTACCTATAACCCTCTTACAATTACTTAAAGTGTGAGTTAGCCAGGTTAAGCCCCTTGCAGAGGTCACATAGGTAGCAAACTGGTAGTCAGAAAATGGAAAGTAAAAATGTGCTTTAAATATTTAATATATAAAACATAAAAATATTCAACACTGACTAAATGCTTTTACATGTTCTTATAATAAAAAAATTTAGAGATATCATAGAGAAACATTTCAATGTAAGAATAATTAAATATTTGCTAGAGACTCATGCAATAATGATACATTCACTATTTAATTATTTAAAATTTAACTATTTTGAAAAAACAGTCTGAATTACAGAGGAAGTTTGATTACAATGAAATATCATATACCTTTCATTTACACTTATTCCTGGTGGTATTTTGGGACATTTGCATTCTCTTCTTATAAATAGATGTATAAGTTTTTTATTTTCTAATTCTGATTATTATTGAGGGGTGTTGGCAGCAGAGGCCATGACCCTCAGCACCAAGCACATCAGCACATAGCTCTTGATATCCAGACACCTTCCTACCTTTCCTTCTTGGAAGAGAGCTGACATTCCTGCGTCTCCCTCATTCCCATGGCTGTTCCTTCCTTCAGCTCTGGCTCCTGGTCCATCACTGTAGTAAACATGTGCTCAGGAAGGTCATCCTTGGCTTGCTTGCTTACAACTACAGTGAGATCTCTGGGTGTTTACCATCAATGGCTCCTCCCCTCTCTTCATTGCTCACTGTGTCTCCTTGCCTCTGAAAACACATGCTCCCCCTGTACTGTCACCCCTTAGAGTTCCTCATGGCTTTTCTCCTTTGTACTGTTAAACTGAATTAAGTCACCTCAACACATGATACTGTTACTATGCATACACAACTTTCTCTCAGATACATAAACCTCACACGGATCCCTTTGCCTCAGGATAATTTCAATTTAACAGATGTTGACTGAGTGCATTTTATGTGCCCAGCGTGGGGACTGAGCCGAGAATAAGAGAAACAATGGTACCTGTCCCCCCAAGCTTGGACTTTAGTGGAGACAATTGTAAGTGTGATAAGCAGTGAATTGTGATCAGTATCATATCGTCTGTGGTTTTCCTAGTTTGAAGTGGTTACTGGAAAACACTTGTAGCTGTCCCTTCATGTCCATTTCCCCCTTTCCCCATACTCATAGAACCTTTACTTGTCTGCTGTGTACATGTTTTCCCAGAATACTCATGGCAATTTTAGCTTCTCTTATGGCTGTATATGGTAATTTAATAACTTAAGAGCTATTATTTTTTAAAGTAGAAGTGGTTAGTTCTTAAAGGAAGGACCTATTCTTCTAGCTATTCTCTAATTCACTTTGATTACAAATGATGATGGTGCACTATCTTGGACCTTGGGCTACTCCTTATATTTGAGCTGCTCCTTATATTTGGTTGAGCTTATGATAGAAGGGTTCTGGGTTACAGTTCTTTCTTAGGGGAGTACTATCTTATTTTATTTATTTTTGAGATATATCCATTTACAATACTAGTTTCAGATGTACAGTACAGTGATTATGTATTTTTATAGATTATATTCCATTTAAAATTATTATAAAATAATGGCCATATACCCCTGTCCTGTACAATATATTGGGCTACAGTTCTTTATGAAACAAATTTCTACTCTACTAGTTGTGGACTACTAATCCTAGAATTTATATGAGATTAATTTATTTAAATTGTCTATGCATCTTTTTTTATATTTCTCACAACTAAACCTAACTGATACAGTTACTCTAGTATTGCTTTGAAAGCAGGAGCCATAGCTTATAAATAATTTTATCTCAGGAAACAAACACAGTTTTAAGAACATAGCAAATATTTACCTAATTCATTTAAATAAATAAAAGACAGTATTTACAGAAGGAAAACACGAAAGCACACCATTCAAAAAATACTAAGTCACCCAGAACCCTTGATGGAACATTGGTCAGGCAAGAAAAGATAAGAGCCTGGTATCAAACCACTGAGTTGTTTGTGGAGAGAGAGCCTGATTCTGCAGAAGTGGGAGGAATTGATCTTGTCACATTAGCTCATTAGAGAATGTATTGTTGGTATAGCAGAGTCAATAGAAAGCCTCTATACATTATTGAGTGAAGAATATACAGGGTAATCAATGCTGTTGAGAAAGATTATTTTGTGTGATAAATGGTTGCAAAGATGACATAGTAAAACAAATTTCCCTGGTTCATATCCTGGATCTACCACTTACTCATAAATAAATGTGAATAATCCCTCAGTTTTTCTGAACTTCACCTACTATGTGTGCAAAAAATGCATATTAAAAACCTCAGTTTGCAAGGTTCTTATAAATACCAGTGAGGTCAGATATGTCATGCATGTTTCACAGAGCTCAGCATAATGTAGGCTCTCAATGTATAATAAACATTGCTTGAATTTTATAGAAATAAAATTTTGGAGAGGGGTGATATCTGTCACTTCTGCAATGCCATCATCAGAGATTATGGTAGAGGAAGCCCTCTGTGGTCTACTAAATCCACAGAAATACAGAGGTCCCACCAGTCTTCTGCTGATGACATATGCTTTCATTAACTCTGAGGCAGGAAATGAACTTGTGATCTTATTTCTACAGAGAGACTCTTTTGGGTTTGCAGGTTGCCATGGCATCTGGATCTATCATGTTGATTCCCACGTGTTTGGTGGAAAACAAGAATGAGCAGCTGTCTGTGAACCAGTTAGTCTTAAAGATTCTTTCCAAGATTTCTCAGCCTGTGGTGGTTGTGACTATTGTTGGACTGTATCATACAGGAAAATCCCACTTGATGAACTGTTTTGCAAGAGAAAAGCTTGGTGAGTGAAATCCTGCGACAGAGGTTTCACGTAGTGAAATCCTACGTGACCCCAGCTGAATCTCAGCTTCTTGCCACTCCTCTAGAGGCACAAGAAGAGACTCCAAATTTCTTATAATATACACCTAATTTTAATTCTCATCAGCAAAGTTGCAACCTGAACTTCTTCTGTCACCAATCCTTACTTTAATGTTTCTTATTCCGATAAAAGGAAAATTACCCCTGCTCCTAGAAGTGGTTTCCTTCCTTGGTTTCCTAAGCTCTAGGTTCTTCTGAGTTTCTTCCTACCTTGTGTTTAGTTCTCTTCAGTTTCTTTACCAACCTCTGGCTTTTCTTCTAATAATCTGTATTGTAGGTCCCTTCAAGACTTGGCCCTGGGATCTTTTATCCATCTCTTCTATTTATACTTTCAAAATGCTTTCATCAATCTCTGGACTTTAAATGTCCAGAGAATTTTATTGTGATATCCCTCAAAGTGATATTTCTTGCCTTAATACTTCTTCTGAAATTCAGACACATAAGTAGAAAAACCACCTAATTTTTTCTTTGGGAAAGATATCCACTTATAGTTGTCATTTTCACCGTAGAGTCTTGGTCAGTCTTTACTCCTAAATACACTTTCTACTTTCTCATTCTTCTTCTCAATTGCATACTACCAACCTCCCAGTCTCAAGCCCTAAATGTTATATCCCTCCTTTAGTTTATTTCCCAGATCCAATCCACATATCAGTCTTCTTTTTACTCTCACTAAATATATCTTGACTCTCTCTCTTTCTCTCAATTTTTATTTACTATCCTAGACTAAGCCATCCTCATCTTTTTGCCTGAAGCTTTCTTTTTTTCTTGAAGCGTCCGCATTGCTTCTTCTTTGACCTTCCTAATAAACTCTTTTTGAAATAATCAGTGATCTTTAATTTAGTTGCTCTGAATACCTCCTTAAGCTTGCATTATATCTTAACGAAATCCATGCTTCTCAGAAGCCCACTCTGATCCTAATCTTCCTTATTTCTCCAAACTCATCTTTCTGTAATTTCTTTTTTATTGAAGTATAATTAATTTACAAAGTTGTGTTACTTTCTGTTGTAAGTGGAATGATTCGATTAGATATACACATACATTCTTTTTCATATTCTTTTCCATTTTGGCTTCTTACAGGTTATTGAATATAGCTCCCTGTGCTTTATAGTAGGACCTTGTTGTTTATCCATTCTATAACATTAATATATATAATAGTTTTCATCTGCTAACCTCAAACTCCCAATCCATCCCTCCCCACTCCTTTAACCCTTGATATCTATATCTTTATCTATAAGTCCGTTTCTGTTTTATAGATAAGTTCATAAGTTCACCTGTGTCATATTTTAGATTCCATATATGAGTGACACCATGTGGTATTTGTCTTTCTTTTTCTGACTTACTTCACTTAGTATGATAATCTCTCAGTCTATTTATGTTGTGGCATTATTTCATTCTTTTTTATGGATGAGTAGTATTTATATATATATATATATATATATACATGCACATCTTCTTTACCTACCCATTGTTGATGGACATGTAGTTTGCTTCCATGTCTTGGTCATTGTAAACAGTGCTGTTGTGAATATTGGGTTGCATGTATCTTTTCCAATTATAATTTTGTCTGGATATATGCCCAGGAGTGGAGTTACTGGACCATATGGAAAACGTAGTTTTAGTTTTTTGAGAAACCTACATATTGTTTTCCATAGTAGAGTCACCAAATTATATTCCCAAAAGCAATGCAGAAGAGTTCCCTTTTCTCCACACCCTCTCCAACACTTGTTATTTGTAGCCATTTTATGATGGCCATTCTGACCAGTATGAAGTGATACTTCATTGTAGTTTTGATTTGCATTTCTCTAATAAATTGGTGATATTGAGCATCTTTTACTGTGTTTTTTGACAATCTGTAGATCAGAAAGATCCCCTGGAGAAGGAAATGGTAGCCAACTCCAATATTATTGCCTAGCATATCTCATGGGCAAAGGAG
The DNA here is from genome assembly GCA_006410935.1 of Redunca redunca. Taxonomy (NCBI): domain Eukaryota; kingdom Metazoa; phylum Chordata; class Mammalia; order Artiodactyla; family Bovidae; genus Redunca; species Redunca redunca. Next base: position 60,840 of record SJYQ01000494.1, on the reverse strand, counting down.
CCTGATGGGCTACAGTCCATGGGGTCTCAAAGAATCAGACACAACTTAGCAACAACACCTCCTTTGGAGAAATGTCTGTTTAGGTCTTCCCATGTTTTATTAGGCTGTCCAAGCTCAACTTTTACGTGTTATCCATCATTGGTTATGCTACAGAATACTAGCCTCCTTTTAATCTTTGCAGATTGCAAGTTCATTCCTATCCCCGGATCTTTGCACTTGTGGTTCACTTTGCCTGCAGTGCTTGCTGACTCTTCATCCAGCCAGCTCTTTTTCTTTAAGGCTCTGCACAACTGTTTATTATCAGAGATCTTCCCTGACCATCTCATCTCATGCTTCCCCTCCACTTAATATAATATGATATTATTTATTCAGTTCAGTTCAGTCACTCAGTCGTGTCCAACTCTTTGTGACCCCATGAATCACAGCACGCCAGGCCTCCCTGTCCAACACCAGTTCCCGGAGTTCACTCAGACTCACGTCCATCGAGTCAGTGATGCCATCCAGCCATCTCATCCTCTGCCATCCCCTTCTCCTCCTGCCCCAAATCCCTCCCAGCATCAGAGTTTTTTCCAATGAGTCAACTCTTCACATGAGGTGGTCAAAGTACTGAAGATTCAGCTTTAGCATCATTCCTTCCAAAGAACTCCCAGGGCTGATCTTCAGAATGGACTGGTTGGATCTCCTTGCAGTCCAAGGGACTCTCAAGAGTCTTCTCCAACACCACAGTTCAAAACCATCAGATCTTTGGCGATCAGCCTTCTTCATAGTCCAACTCTCACATCCATACATGACTACTGGAAAAACCATAGCCTTGACTAGACGGAACTTAGTCAGCCAAGTAATGTCTCTGCTTTTGAATATCCTATCTAGGTTGGTCATAACTTTTCTTCCAAGGAGTAAGTGTCTTTTAATTTCATGGCTGCAGTCATCATCTGCAGTGATTTTGGAGCCCCCCAAAATAAAGTCGGACACTATTTCCACTGTTTCCCCATCTATTTCCCATGAAGTGATGGGACCAGATGCCATGATCTTCGTTTTCTGAATGTTGAGCTTTAAGCCAACTTTTTCCACTCTCCTCTNATGTTTGCATAAAATGTTCCTTTCGTATCTCTAATTTTCTTGAAGAGATCTCTAGTTTTTCCCATTCTGTTCTTTTCCTCTATTTCTTTGCATTGATCGCTGAAGAAGGCTTTCTTATCTCTCCTTGCTATTCTTTGGAACTCTGCATTCAGATGCTTATATCTTTCCTTTTCTCCTTTGCTTTTCGCCTCTCTTCTTTTCACAGCTATTTGTAAGGCCTCCCCAGACAGCCATTTTGCTTTTTTGCATTTCTTTTCCATGGGGATGGTCTTGATTCCTGTCTCCTGTACAATGTCACAGACATCATTCCATAGTTCATCAGGCACTCTATCTATCAGATCTAAGCCCTTAAATCTATTTCTAACTTCCACTGTATAATCATAAGGGATTTGATTTAGGTCATACCTGAATGCTCTAGTGGTTTTCCCTACTTTCTTCAATTTAAGTCTGAATTTGGTAATAAGGAGTTCATGATCTGAGCCACAGTCAGCTCCTGGTCTTGTTTTTGTTGACTTCTCCATCTTTGGCTGCAAAGAATATAATAAATCTGATTTCGGTGTTGACCATCTGGTGATGTCCATGGGTAGAGTCTTCTCTTGTGTTGTTGGAAGAGGGTGTTTGCTATGACCAGTGCATTTTCTTAGCAAAACTCTGTTAATCTTTGCCCTGCTTCATTCTGCATTCCAAGGCCAAATTTGCGTGTTACTCCAGGTGTTTCTTGACTTCCTATTTTTGCATTCCAGTCCCCTATAATGAAAAGGACATCTTTTTGGGTGTTAGTTTTATTTTTTTTTACGATTTTATTTTATTATTTTTTTTTGCTAATATGATGTTTATTTATTTTTTTTTAATTTTTATTTTAACTTTAGTTTACTTTACATTACTGTATTGGTTTTGCCAAACATTGACATGAATTCACCATGAGTGTACATGCGTTCTCAAACATGAATCCCCTCCCACCTCCCACCCCATACCATCTTTCTGGGTCCTCTCCTTGCATCAGTCCCAAGCATTCTGCATCCTGCATCGGACATCGACTGGCGATTCGTTTCTTACATGATAGTATACATGTTTCAATGCCATTCTCCCATCTCATCCCACCCTCTCCCTCTCTCTCTCCCCCAGAGTCCAAAAGTTCACTCTATCGATCTGAGTCTCTTTTGTTGTCTCGCATACAGGGTCATCATCCCCATCTTTCTAAATTCCATATATAAGGTCTTGTAGGTCTTCACAGAACCGTTTAACATCAGCTTCTTCAGCATTACTGTTTAGGGCATAGACTTGGATTACTGTGATATTGAACGGTTTGCCTTGGAGACGAACAGAGATCATTCTGTCATTTTTGAGATTGCATCCAAGTACTGCATTTTGGACTCTTTTGTTGACCATGATGGCTACTCCATTTCTTCTGAGGGATTCCTGCCCACAGTAGTAGATATAATGGTCATTTGAGTTAAATTCACCCATTCCAGTCCACTTTAGTTCACTGATTCCTAGAATGTCGATGTTCGCTCTTGCCATCTCTTGTTTAACCACTTCCAATTTGCCTTGATTCATGGACCTGACATTCCAGGTTCCTATGCAATATTGCTCTTTACAGCATCAGACCTTCTTTCTATCACCAGTCACATTCACAGTTGGGTATTGTTTTTGCTTTGGCTCTATCCCTTCATTCTTTCTTGAGTTATTTCTCCACTGATCTCCTGTAGCATATTGGATACCTACTGACCTGGGGAGTTCCTCTTTCAGTGTCCTATCATTTTGCCTTTTTATACTGTTCATGGGGTTCTCAAGGCAAGAATACTGAAGTGGTTGCCATTCCCTTCTCCAGTGTACCACATTCTGTCAGACCTCTCCACCATGACCCGCCTGTCTTGGGTTGCCCCGTGGGCATGTCTTAGTTTCACTGAGTTAGACAAGGCTGTGGCCCTAGTGTGATTAGATTGACTAGTTTTCTGTGAGTATGGTTTCAGTGTGTCTGCCCTCTGACGCCCTCTTGCAACACCTACCATCTTACTTGGGTTTCTCTTACCTTGTGCGTGGGGTATCTCTTCATGGCTGCTCCAGAAAAAAGCAGCCCCTGCTCCTTACCTTGGACGAAGGGTATCTCCTCACCGCCGCCCTTCCTGACCTTCCACATGGGATAGCTCCTCTATGTCCTCCTGTGCCCGTGCAGCTATGGCTCCTTGACGTTGGGTTAACTAATATTATTTATTAGTTCAGTGTTATTTTTATGTGGCTTTAGGTAGGCCTCATGAAAATTCTGATTAGAGCCCAGTACCTTGGTGTTGTGTAATACCTTACAGACTAGCATATCCAAATCCTACAAAGCCTGTGAGTATGGCTTAATGTAAAGAGTATCAGACACTGGGTATATGTAAGAGGTCTTGAGAAAAACATAGGACTATTTACTGAGTTTCTTGCGCAGAAAATGAGAATATAGAAAGAGCATCAACCACCCATCAATACCATGTCTATCTTGTTTCTGTGTAGGACACTCAGAAGTTTTGTTTTCCCACAACTTGAAAACATCAGTATAAATGTGATGTGATATTAATATTCCTCTTAGAAAATGTTTTAACTGCTGCTGAGATCCCTTGAATTAACTGTGATTCACAGTATCTTCAAAACAAGTAAGAAGTAAGATATAGCTACAACATTTTGTGAGAGCTTGTAAGTGTCTGCTTTTTTCCCACCAATCCCTTACTCTCCAGTCCATTAAGATCAGATTTCACCTGGCTTGTCCATAAACTGGCTATATAGCAGTTTTAGCATTCACTGGCTATAAGATTCCAAAAAACAGGTGTTTTTGTCTCTTTTAGTGACTGCTGTATCTCCTTATCCTGAACATGTTCCCAATGTCTGAAACCTAGTTCAGTTCAGTCTCTCAGTCATATCCGACTCTTTGCAACCCCATGGAGGCACTCCAGACCTCCCTGTCCATTACCAACTCCTGGAGTTTACTCAAACTCATGTCCATTGAGTTGGTGATACCATCCAACCATCTCATCCTCTGTCATTCCCCTTCTCCTCCTGCCTTCAATCTTTCCCAGCATCAGGGTCTTTGCAAATGAGTCAGCTCTTCGCATCAGGTGGTCAAAGTATTGGACTTTCAGCTTCAACGTCAGTCCTTCCAATGAACATTCAGGACTGATTCCCTTTAGGATGGACTGTTTGAATCTCCTTGCAATCCAAGGGACTCTCAAGAGTCTTCTCCAATACCACAGTTCAAAAGCATCAATTCTTCAGCACTCAGCTTTCTTTATAGCCCAACTCTCACAGGCTTGAAACCTAAGTAGGTAATTAATAGATAATTATTGAATAAATTGTCTTATTTATTCCTCAGACTATTTTAAGTTCTTGATCTGATTAAAATGCATTTAACTAGCTTAAGTTCTTTAAGGAGTCATGATTGTTGAACAGTTAAAAAATCAAAACTTTCTTCCATATAGCATGCCCTTTCTCTCATCTAGTACACTGTTAGGCCACATGGGCATGAATAGATATTTCCTCACACTGGGAAATGAAATTAGAATTATGAAGAAACCAAACTTATATGAAAGAATTTAACTGTTAAAAGATATGAGTAGTTAGATGGTACACAAAAGTAAGCATCCTTGAAGTAGAGAAAGCACCATGCTTTATTCTAGGGCACCTATAATCCTATGAGTCTAATATTGTAACTCCTGGGCTGCTTACATCATCTGCTGTCACTGAATGTTGCTTTCTCCCTTTCTGTTACAGGTTTCCATCTGGGCTCCACAGTGCAGTCTGAAACCAAGGGCATCTGGATGTGGAAACCAAGGGCATCTGGATGTGGTGTGTGCTCCACCCCTCCAAGGAGAGCCACACCCTGGTCCTTCTGGACACTGAGGGTCTGGGGAATGTAGAAAAAGAATTTTTAAAAATTGAAATATAATTGACATATATATATATTCAGATTATTTTCAACTAGGTTACTATAATATATTGAATATAATTCCCTGTTTATACAATAAACCCTTGCTGCTTATCTATTTTATGTATAGTAGTTTGTATCTGTTAATTCTATACTCCTAATTTATCCCATCCCTCCCTTCCTTTCCCCTTTCATATCCATAAGTTTGTTTTGTATGTCTCTAAGCCTGTTGATCTTTTGTGTATAGATTCACTGATATTATTTTTTTAGTTTATACATATAAGTGGCATCATAAAATATATGTCTTTGTCTGACTTAGTATGAAAATCTCTGGGTCTGTACATGTTGCTGCAAATGGCATTATTTCATTCTTTTTTGTGGCTGAGTAATATTTTGTTATATATGTATATATATATATATGTAGGCTTCTCAGGTGGTGCTTATGGTAAAGAACCCAACTGCCAGTGCAGAAGACATAGGAGATGTAGGGTTTGATGGTTTGATTCCTGGGTGAGGAAGATCCCCTGGAGGAGGGCATGGCCACTTACTCCAGTATTTTTGCCTGGAGAATCCCATGGAGAGAGGAGCATAGAAGATTATAGTCCATCTGGCCACAGAGTCAGACATGACTGAAGTGACTTAGTGCGCGCACGCGCGCACACACACACACACACACACATATATGTGAAAGTGAAAGTCGCTCAGTCGTGTCTGACTCTTTGTGACCCCATGGACTGCCTATGGAATTCTCCAGGCCAGAATACTGGAGTGGGTAGCTTTTCCCTTCTCCAGGGGGTCTCCCAACCCAGGGATCAAACCCAGGTCTCCTGCATTTCAGGTGGATTCTTTACCAACTGAGGTATCAGGGAAGCCCCATATATATATTATATACATATATAATACATATGTATATAATATGTATTGTATACATATGTAATATGTATAATGTATATTATACATNTTAGGTACTTGGGTACTTGGGTTGTTTCCATGTCTTGGATATTATAAATAGTGCTATTATGAGCTTTGAGATGCAAGCATCTTTTTGAATTAGATACTTCAAAATATATGCCTAGGAATGTTACTGCTGCATCATATATTAGCCTCAGTTTTAGTTTTTTTTAAAGAAACCTCCATACTGTTTTCCATAGTGTTTGTGTCAATTTACAATTCCACCAACAGTGTGGGATTGTAACTTTTCTCCACATTTTCTCTAGCATTTGTTATTTGCAAACTTTTTGATGATGGCCATTCTAACCGGTGTGAGATGATACTTCATGGTAGTTTTGATTTGCGTTTCTCTGATACTTAGTGACACTGAGCATCTTTTCATGTGCTTTTTGGCCATCTGTATGTCTTCTTTCTGGAGAAGGAAATGGCAACTCACTCCAGTTTTCTTGCCTGATAAAGTCCGTGGACTGAGGAGCCTGGTAGGCTGCAGTCCATGGGGTTGCAAAGAGGTGGACACGAGTCTTCTTTGGAGAAATGTCTACTTAGATCTTCTGCCCATATTTTGATTGGAATGTTTGTTTTTATGATATGAGTTGTATGAGCTGTTGGTATATTTTGGAAATTAAGTGCTTATTGGTTGCACTATTTACAAATACCTTCTCCCAGTCCAAAGGTTGTCTTTTCATTATGTTTATGTTTCTTTTGTTGTGCAAAAGCCTTTAAGTTTGATTAGACACATTCGTTTATTTTTGTTTATATTTCTTTTGCCTTGGGAGGTTAGTCATGTATGGATGTGAGAACTGGACTATAATGAAGGCTGAGGGCTGAAGAACTGATATTTTTGAATTGTGGTGTTGGAGAAGACTCTTGAGAGTCCCTTGGACTGTGAGGAGATCCAACTAGTCCATCCTAAAGGAGATCAGTCCTGGGTGTTCATTGGAAGGACTGATGTTGAAGCTGAAAGTCCAATACTTTGGTCACCTGATGTGAAGAACTGACTCATTTGAAAAGACCCTGATGCTGGAAAAGATTGAGGGCAGGAGGAGAGGGGGACAACAGAGGATGAGATGGTTGGATGGCATCACCAATTCGATAGACATGGGTTTGGGTTGACTCTGGGAGTTGGTGATGGACAAGGAGGCCTGGCGTGCTGCGGTTTATGGGGATGCAAGGAGTCAGACATGGCTGAGGACGGAAGTGAATGAACTGGGAGACTGGGCCAAGAAAACATTGCTATGATTTCTGTCAGAGAATGTTTTGCTTATGTGCTCTTCTAGGGGTTTTATGGTACCATGCTTTATAGGTCTTTAAATGATTTTGAGTTTATTTTTGTATAAAATATGACAGTGTTCTAATTTCATTGGTTTACATGAGGCTGTCTAGCTTTACCTACATGAGTTTTTAAGGAGACTATCTTTTCTCCTTGTATATTCTTCCTTTCTTTGTTGTAGATAACGAACCATAGTTGTATGGGTTTATTTGGGGGCAATTTTTTTCCCATTGATCCATATGTCTGTTTTTGTATTAGTACCACACTGTGTTAATAATTGTATATTTTAGCATAGTCTTGAAGGGTTATATCACCAGCTTTATTTTTTGTTCCCTCTATATCCACATTAGTGAGAGGTTTTTTGTTTTTGTTTTTGTTTTTTACATCATGACTGGATGTTGAATTTTATCAAACACTTTTTTCTGCATCTATTGAGGTGATCATGTGGATTTTGACATTTTAATTACAATGTATCTTGGTATAAGTCTCTTTGGGTTCATCTGTTTGGAATCCTCTTTCCCTCCTATACCTGAATATCTGTTTCTTTCTTTAGGTTTGGAAAAATTTCAGCCATAAGTTCTTCAAATGCTTTTTAAATCTTCCTTTCTATTTCTTCTTCTTAGATCCCTGCTCTGGGTAGATTGGCATGCTTTATATTGTCTTATAATCCCATATATTACTTCCCCCCAACCACCACCATTTTTCTGTCTGCTGTTCTGACTGGGTGGTTTTCATTATTCTATCTTTCATATCACTTATTTTTCTTTTCTTGTATTGTTTAGTTTGCTATTTATTGCTTTTAGCTTAGCTTTTATCCTGGCAAATGAGTTTTCTAATTTCAGCTGGTCCCTCTTTGTAGTTTTTAGTTTTTTATTATAGGGGTCTGCATTTTTATTGGAAGCCTTTCTTGATTCCTTTAGCATTTTTATTCCCTCCTTTTTGAACTCAGGGTCTGGTAGACAGTGAAACAAAGAATTTCACTGTTTGTTCTTTCAGGGGAATTCTCTTGATCTTTTAATTGGGAGTAGTTCTTCTGCTTCATGTTAATTTTCTCTGAATGAATGAGAACTTCTATGAATTGAGAAGAATTCAGAATTTGGTTATCTGCTGTGGTCTAGAAGGGCTGTTTTTATGTGGGAGAGTTCCTGTGTGGCCTGCATGAGTCTAATGTTTTTGGTGTGAGTGCTGTTCTTGGCCCTGGTGCCTGCCACATCTTTCCTTGGAGAGTGGGGCCCGTTAAAGGGCATGTGATTAGTGTTGTGGTGAACAGACCTGCACTGGATGTTGAGTGTGGCCTTCTCTTTGCTCTGTGGTTGTCATGGCCCTGCTGGGGGCAGAGTCTGCTCCCCAGTTGTTGGAGTTGAAGCCATCTGTTTCTGAGCTGTGGCCTGTGTTAGGAGGGGCTGGGAGAAAAGCCACTGAGTATTCCTCTGCTGAACCTATCCACCAGGGAGTACACTCTGTGGTGCTGCCTGCCACCCACTGTGCTGGCTTACAGGGTACACTGTTCTTGGCACTGCTCTTGGCCCTGCCTCAACTGTGGAGATGCAGTCTATCAGCCCGGGTGCCCCTCAGGTGCTGTGCTGACAAAACCAGCAGTGCAAATCTGTCACCAGAGATATCCTGAGGTCAGGCACCAGGACTGCTGTCATCACATACCTGCTGTGGAGGCGGTGGAATCAGCCCAGATCCCAGGTCCCACTTCAGTGTGCAAGCACCCACAGCACTCACAGCTGCTGGCATCAGACCCACCCCAGCCATGGGAGCACCAGTAATCTACTTGGATGTCCCACAGGTGCTGAGTTTATAAGCAGTGTAAATCCACAGATCACAGGGCTGCTGAGACAAGGGTCAGATTTCCGCCCTGCCTCTGCCTGTGGTCAACTCACAGGTACTGATGGGTTCCCAGAGCTCTTAGAGGTGGAGGCCACCCACTGTGAGCAGGCAGAGATTGTGGCTGTGGTGGCGGGCCCTATGCCTCTATATCCAAGCTGTAACAATAGGGCTTCTATGGGGGATCTGGGCTCCACGCTGCAAACACTCTTGTTTGCAGCTCGTACCACATTCCTGCCCCTTCAGGCTGTATTTATGAGCCAGTCCCAGTGTTCTCCTCAAGTCTGTCCACCGAAATCCGAGTTTCCTTACCCAGCCTCTGTGCGCACCAGCCAAGGCATATCTTGGGAGGGGGAGTGCAGTGATGGGCACGGACCCTCTGTGCTGGTCTCCCTCTCTTCTGCCTGCTGCAAGCTTGCTGGTGCTCTCTCCTCTGAGCCTCTGAACCTCCCTATCTGTCCCAGTTGATCTCCTGGCTGGTTAAGGGTGTTCCGAGGGTGAGGGAACATTTCCTCTTTCACAGCTTCCTCCCAGGGCTGCAGTTCCTATCCTGATTCCTTTTTCTCTTTCTTCCTACTTGGTTATATGGTGATCTTTCTTACAGTGTTGATTGTGTGAGATCTTCTTTCAGGGTTCAGTAGGCAGTCTGCCAGAACTGTTCCACAGTAGATGTATTTTTGAAGTATCTATAGGAGAAGGAGAGCTCCACATCCTTCTGTTCCATTATTTGGTCTCCCTCGACATATTCATTGCTTTTATTTGATATAATGATTATCAGTTTCATTGCTTAGGTTCACTGCTAATATGTAAACCCTTTGAATATATTGTCATCTTCACTGTATTTGTTTTTCAAGTGTTTTAAAATGTTTGTAAATACTATGAGATAGTCTTCCTGGGTGTATTCACTATCGTATTTATCTGCTTTTTATAACTAATAAAGATAAGTAATGTTTAGTAGCAGTACATAGACATTTAGTTTAATTAGATCTATTCTGAGTTTTCAGTTGTGACTAGCATAGTATACATTGTGACTTTTTGTTAAATGATTATGTGATATTGCTTATTATTGAACAATGAATTGCTCAAAGGCACTCTATGTTGTTTTTCACTCATACAATCTCATTTTATCCTATTCAGGAAAAAAAAGGGGGGGCTCTTTGTGGAATGTATTATCAGAATTCCTTTTTAGATGAGGAAACTGAGGTCACAGGAAATGTCAGTGTAACTGACAAAACTCAGATTTTACTTTTAATTCTGTTTTCAAGGTTTTTTCCTTTGTATCAATACTTTCAGCTCAGTTCAGTCGCTCAGTCGTGTCCGACTCTTTGCGACCCCATGGATCGCAGCACGCCAGGCCTCCCTGTTCATCACCATCTCCCGGGGTTCACTCAGACTCATGTCCATCAAGTCCGTGATGCCATCCAGCCATCTCATTCTCTGTCGTCCCCTTCTCCTCCTGCCCCCAATCCCTCCCAGCATCAGAGTCTTTTCCAATGAGTCAACTCTTTGCATGAGGTGGCCAAAGTACTGGAGTTTCATTCCTTCCAAAGAAATCCCAGGATTGATCTCCTTCAGAATGGACTGGTTGGTACTATCTGAAATAACAAATGGAAAACTGATTAAAGAAATAAGAATGAATTTCTGAAGAGAAGACTGCTAGTGCTTGCTCTAATATGTTTTCCAGGGTGATCTTTGCCCTAGCTGTTCTTCTGAGCAGTACTTTAGTATACAACAGCGTGAGCACCACCAACAATGATGCACTGGAGAAACTGCAGTATCCTTCCCAGTTTTATTGAGAAATTGATGAGAATGGAGGCCAAATTGGATTTACCTTCCCTGTGGCTGAGTGGCCTTTGGTGGAACAGTGGGGACCAAGGGCAAAAGAGAATGTTTATAATCATTTTTATGAAGAAAATGTGGGAATTGTGGGTAGAAATTTCTTTTTCCTTAGACAAGTCCTCGCTATGTGTCAGAGCTCACAGAAATCACCAGGGCCAAGTCCTCTCCAAATTGGATGAAGTAGAAAATTCCACAGAGTTTATGAATTTCTTTCCAGAATTTATCTGGGCTGTATGGGATTTCATCCTGAAGTTGAAGGTACATGTTTATCCTATCACAGAAGATGAGTACTTGGACAATGCCTTGAAGCTGATTAGAGGTATCAGAGCATGATCTAGGCAGTGAGTAGTCAAGTAGAGGGTGGGATCTACTAAATACTGTCCATCATCTCTGGGGTTGCATTTATGTTTGAAACTAGATCAAGGGCCACAGAAATGGTGACTGCGATCTAGGCTGTTATTCCTTGATAAGTTCTAGTGACTACAGTTACGCTCACCCAAGAAGAATAGGGCTTAACAAAGTGAAATTATTCAAAACTAGTTTGTACTGAAGATAATTTGTACCTTAACATTCAGATACAGTAGGGAACTAAGACTTTTCAAGAACCAGATGCTTGCTTCCCTTATTATGCTTCTCCCTTCAAAAGCAGAGACATTACTTTGCCAACAAAGGTCCGTCTAGTCAAGGCTATGGTTTCTCCAGTGGTCATGTATGGATGTGAGAATTGGACTGTGAAGAAGGCTGAGCACCGAAGAATTGATGCTTTTGAACTGTGGTGTTGGAGAAGACTCTTGACAGTCCCTTGGACTGCAAGGAGATCCAACCAGTCCATTCTGAAGGAGATCAGCCCTGGGATTTCTTTGGAAGAAATGATGCTGAAGCTGAAACTCCAGTACTTTGGCCACCTCATGCGAAGAGTTGACTCATTGGAAAAGACTCTGATGCTGGGAGGGAGTGGGGGCAGGAGGAGAAGGGGACGACCGAGGATGAGATGGCTGGATGGCATCACTGACTCGATGGACATGAATGTGAGTGAACTCCAGGAGTTGGTGATGAACAGGGAGGCCTGGCATGCTGCAGTTCACGGGGTCGCAAAGAGTCGGACATGACTGAGCAACTGAACTGAACTGATTTGAGTTGAGAAAAAAAAATGACATAATTGTTAGGCATAAAATAATAATGAAAGATATATTTCCATTAGTTTTTATTCTTCTCAAGGAAGGGTACAACTTTCTAGAATGTGGATAGGAAGGACATAACTTTCTACAGTGTGGATAGAAAGGCCATAACTTTCTAAAGTGTGGATACTTGTATCCTCTACAAAAAGTGACTTTAAACCTTAAAAAACCTGATGATCTTCTTTCAATCTATACTTTTTCATTATTTCTGATAACAAACAGATCTTTCATTTTATTTTTCTCATCATATCATTCTTTTTATTCTAACATATTCAGTCACTATTTAGTCATATTTAGTTACTTGGTCATTATTTTAAATTAGTAAGTCATTGTAATGAATTACATTTAAAGGTGGGTGAGTACTTGAAAAAAGTGCTGTGTTTATGGAGTAGTGGTAAGTTCTTCAAATTACATTTAGGTTCCTTTTAGTCTTCTACCCAAAATGACTAGTCTTATTTGTGTTATGTGAATTCAATCAGTGAAATTTTCCTTAACTGTACACGGTATCTATGTCCCATGTTAATCATTACTCCATTAATTTGGTTTGTAGTTCCTCTTCATTTTGTTCCTAAGGTTTACTTCCAAGATGAGTTAGAGTAAACCAGAAATTGATATTTGATTATCATTCATTAAATCTTTTATTTGATAAACATCTAATGAACTGAGTACCATGTGTATTTCTGTGCACTGAAGATGTAAGTTTCTTTACTCGGAGCTGCTGTTTCCTAAAATTTCTCTCCAGGGATATGCCATTCATGTGAGTTTGATTTTTAATTTTTATGTAAATGTTAGAGGAGTTATATGAGAATAGAATACTCCAAAGATAAAAAAAATCCCCGTTCATAAAAATTTTAGTTGCCTTATGCCAAGACTCTGCTGTTTTCTTTCTTCTTTAGGTCAGAATTCCAAAGTTAAAAATTCCAACATATCTAGGGAGTGTATCAGGCATCTTTTTTCCAAAATGGAAGTGTTTCATCTTTGACCAGCCAGTACATGAAAAGGAATTCCTAGCCCATATTGAGGAAATTTTGGAAAGCCAAGTGGATCCTAAATTCAAGGAACAATCAAATAAATTCTGTTTATGTATCTTTATCCATGCAAGGACCAAGACCCTCAGGGAAGGGGTGAAGGTCACTGGAAATGGTGAGTTTCCTTTTTCAAAATTATATTTCTGTGTGGCCTGTTATGTGTTGACTATTTATAATATATTTTCTTTAGTTGTTTTGCTTCATTATATGTAGAAGTGTGTAGTTATTTTAAAAAGTGTCATGCCTCAAAGATAAATATGTAAATGTTTTAGAAATCCTTTGTCTTTATGGGATTAACAAATTCCTTTCCAAAACCCTTGTCACTTCTATCTGGGGTTGCTGAATTTAAGAAAAATCTCACCATTGGTAATAAAATCATTAATGGTATGAAAATAGAGTACATTGTCTTCTCAGAGAAAGTTCTATACTATGTCTTTTTTTCAAGGAAACTTCTTAAGGGTTTAAATCAGTCCAAAATAACTATTAGTTTCTGAGTCCCTGAAAATCCATGAACAGTTTAGGAATTAGGAATAAACATTTTTATTATCCTGTAGAATTTATTTGTGCAGTTTATATTCTTCTTTTAGTTTGTGTTAACTGAAATAATTTTTCTCAGATACCTCTAATTATGTTAGATGAAGATAGATATTTAATATTCTTAATGTCATGAACTAGAGAATAATAAAGAGTGTTAAAATGAAGGTGATGACAGTGGAAATAAGTAGGTGTGTGGTGTGTGTGTGTGAATGTGTGTGTCTGGTTTAAGAATTGTAATTTCACAACCTTGAATCTCACTGAGTGAGAACTTGATATTTATTCATATTTCTACTTTATTCAGGGCTGGCTACTCTGGTGGTAACTTAGGTGGATGCCATTAATACTGGAACAATTCCTTGTTTGGAGAATGCAGTGACAACTCTGGCCCAGCTGGAGAATTTAGCAGTTGTGCAGAAGGCAGCTGATCACTAAAATGAGCAGATGACCCAGAGAATGAGCCTCCCTGCAGACACGCTCCAGGAGCTGCTGGAGGTGCACGTAACCTGTGAAAGGGAAGCCATTGTCATCTTCATGGGGGTGCTCCTTCAAGGATGGCCTGTAGAAATTCCAGAAGAAGCTCATGGTACTTTGTCTTAGTATTTGTCCTTCTTGATTCTTGCCCTTCTAGAGTGATGCCTGGGGTTTATCTGCTTTTCAGGGAAAAGTAGTCTGGATTCTCATGAGAGAGAGAGAGAGAGAATGCTAGAGGACTATATTTCCTTCTTTTTCCTTAAAGCTTGGGAAAGTTTTCATGATGTTTCTGATTTCTCAAGCAAAAGTAGCATTGAGCATTGATTTCTCCTTTAGTGATTGTGGCATGGTTCCAGAACTCTACTAAGTCATTCCTGAGATGGTTGTTCGCTGGGTATAATCATTCCTATTCCTAGATAGGAGACAGAGGTTGAGATAGTTGGATGGCATCACCAACTCCATGGACATGAGTCTGAGCAAACTTCAGGAAATAGTGAAGGACAGGGAAGCCTGGTGTGCTGCAGTCCATGGAGTCACAAACAGCTGGACACAACTGAACAACATTCCTTGATACTTGATTTCCATGGGCAAACTCTCTTAACAAAAGCAAGTTTGTTATATTTACTTGCTTTATTAGTTGTCTTTCTATTTACTTTCTTTATTAGTTGTCATTGTTTTATTGAAGACAGAGCCATGGGATGCTATAGCTACTAGGAATGATAGAGAATAGATACCTGCAGTATTTCACAGATCAGGAACCTGAGGCTCAGGAAGGTTAAGAAATTTTTCCATATTCTTGCAGAGGTTTCAGTGTGTGCATGCATGGTTAGTCTCTTCAGTCATGTCCGACTCTTTGTGGTCCTATAGACTATAACCCACCAGGTTCTCCTGTCCATGGGATTCTCCGGGAAAGAATACTGGAGTGGGTTGCCATGCCCTTCTCCACGGGATCTTCCCAACCCATGGACTGAACCCACATCTCTTATATTTCCTGCATTGGCAGGCAGGTTCTTTACCACTTGTGCCACCTGGGAAGCCCACAGAGGTTTCAGAGTAGGGAATAAACATCTGTATTTTGGCTACATTGCTTGTCTGGCTCCACTGGAGTGGTTTTTTTTTCATGAGGACCACCTTAGACCAATTCTTCTACCATATTTCTTGGAAATTTATTCTTCTCTGTTCCTTGCTTCTGGTGACATTTCTCTACATTTACTCAGTTCAGTTCAGTTCAGTTCAGTTGCTCAGTCATGTCCAACTCTTTGTGACCCCATGATTCGCATCACGTCAGGCCTCACTGTCCATCACCAGTTCCCAGAGTTCACTCAGACTCACGTCCATCGAGTCAGTGATGCCATCCAGCCATCTCATCCTCGGTCGTTCCCTTCTCCTCCTGCCCTCAATCCCTCCCAGCATCAGAGTCTTTTCCAATGAGTCAACTCTTCGCATGAGGTGGCCAAAGTACTGGAGTTTCAGCTTTAGCATCATTTCTTCCAAAGAAATCCCAGGGCTGATCTCCTTCAGAATGGACTGGTTGGATCTCCTTGCAGTCCAAGGGACTCTCAAGAATCTTCTCCAACACCACAGTTCAAAAGCATCAATTCTTCA
>SJYQ01000494.1:28654-45012 GCA_006410935.1 Redunca redunca | reverse complement strand
TTCCCATGAAGTGATGGGACTGGATGCCATGATCTTTGTTTTCTGAATGTTGAGCTTTAAGCCAACTTTTTCACTCTCCTCTTTCACTTTCATCAAGAGGCTTTTTAGTTCCCCTTCACTTTGTGCCATAAGGATGGTGTCATCTGCATATCTGAGGTGACTGATATTTCTCCCAGCAATCTTGATTCCAGCTTGTGTTTCTTCCAGTCCAGCGTTTCTCATGATGTACTCTGCATAGAAGTTAAATAAGCAGGGTGACAATATACAGCCTTGACGTACTCCTTTTCCTATTTGGAACCAGTCTGTTGTTCCATGTCCAGTTCTAACTGTTGCTTCCTGACTTGCATACAGATTTCTCAAGAGGCAGGTCAGGTGGTCTGGTATTCCCATCTCTTTCAGAATTTTCCACAGTTTATTGTGATCCACACAGTCAAAGGCTTTGGCATAGTCAATAAAGCAGAAATAGATCTTTTTCTGGAACTCTCTTGCTTTTTCCATGATCCAGCGGATGTTGGCAATTTGATCTCTGGTTCTTCTGCCTTTTCTAAAACCAGCTTGAGCATCAGGAAGGTCACGGTTCACGTATTGCTGAAGCCTGGCTTGGAGAATTTTGAGCATTACTTTACTAGCATGTGAAATGAGTGCAATTGTGTGGTAGTTTGAACATTCCTTGGCATTGCCTTTCTTTGGGATTAGAATGAAAACTGACCTTTTCCAGTCCTGTGGCCACTGCAGAGTTTTCCCAATTTGCTGGCATATTGAGTGCAGCACTTTCACAGCATCATCTTTCAGGATTTGAAATAGCTCAACTGGAATTCCATCACCTCCACTAGCTTTGTTTGTAGTGATGCTTTCTAAGGCCCACTTGACTTCACATTCCAGGATGTCTGGCTCTAGATGAGTGATCACACCATCATGATTATCTGGGTCGTGAAGGCACTTATAAAGAATAAGGAAGGTTTCTTGCTGCAGAATGAAGAGGCATCTACTAAATACTGCCAGGCTAAACTTGATCTGCTTTCAAAGGCCCTAATGAAAAGTATTTCAGAAGGAAGTTTCTCTGTTCCTGGAGGGAACAAACTCTACAGGAAAGCAATGGAAAGGTTACAATGGGACTATTTCCATGTGCCCAGGAAAGGAGTGAAGGTGAGGAACAAAGGGAACATGGGGAGCCTACAGAATAGAGTCCAGAGGGCCTCCTGAAAATCTGAGAGCAAAACACCATGTGTGGGTAATGAGAGAGCATGGGGATATCATGATAGCTTTAGATTTTAAGGCCCACTACATGGTATTTATCTCTGGGGAGAAATGTTCATCCCCTACCCCACTGAAATGGATTTCTAAAATCATAAGAGACAGAACAGAAATTATTCATTTCTTCATACAACAAAGTAATATTTTATGTCCCACGTGTTGAGGATTTATGATGCAAAGTCAGAATCTTTGTATTCAAGGCTGGATCAAAATGCAAGAGGAAGTCAAATAAATAGACAATCGCATATAGAGGGATAGCACTTTATGTAACTGTGATCCTGGGTTTCACTGATGGTGATAATAAACCTAATGATAATAATACACCAGAGTATATTGAACCATTATTGCCTAGAGGCATACTGCTAAGCTGTTTCTCTAAACATTTTAATTTAATCCAGGTAAAAATGTTCCATATGACCAACCTAGATAATATATTCAAAAGCAGAGACATTACTTTGCCGACTAAGGTCTGTCTAGTCAAGGCTACGGTTTTTCCTGTGGTCATGTATGGATGTGAGAGTTGGACTGTGAAGAAGGCTGAGCGCCGAAGAATTGATGCTTTTGAACTGTGGTGTTGGAGAAGACTCTTGAGAGTCCCTTGGACTGCAGGAGATCCAACCAGTCCATTCTGAAGGAGATCAATCCTGGGATTTCTTTGGAGGGAATGATGCTGAAGCTGAAACTCCAGTACTTTGGACACCTGATGCAAAGAGTTGATTCATTGGAAAAGACTCTGATTGGGGGCAGGAGGAGAAGGGGACGACCCAGGATGAGATGGCTGGATGGCATCACAGACACGATGGACATGAGTCTGAGTGAACTCCGGGAGATGGTGATGGACAGGGTGGCCTGGCGTGTTGCAATTCATGGGGTCGCAAATAGTCGGACACAACTGAGCGACTGAACTGAACTGAACTGAACTGAACTAACGGTTATGAAAATCTACTTTTATAGATGTTACAGATCTAGGAGGCACAGGATGGCTAAATAACTTGCCTAAAGTTACACACCTCACAAGAGTCAGGAGAGAACAGCAGCATGTATTAGAGTCTGGTTTTCACATTGGGCACATAGTTTAGGAAAATCCCTTGGGAAAGGAGGGGGATATAAGGTGAAATATTTGTACATGTTGTTCAAGTTGAGATGTTATTCAAAGGGAAGAGCCCAAAGTGAATATGCAAACATATGAGATTGTGAGTTTGTACACGCATGTAATTCTGACTCCTTGATTCCTGGAGCAGATGAAAGGAAATATCACTGGGCAGGGGACTGGAGGGTTGCCATTTCCTACTCCAGGGGATTTTCCCTAGCAGCCGAGCAAAATTCACACCCTAATGGTGTGTGAATGTTAGTAAGGTTGGGAACTATCCTTCCTCTCACTGTCCAGATCTAACTCAGAAGATATTCTCTGCTGTAAATATTATCCTTTGATGATCTAATGCTGCCGCTGCTGCTAAGTCGCTTCAGTCGTGTCTGACTCTGTGCGACCCCATAGACAGCTGCCCACCAGGTTCCCCCATTCCTGGGATTCTCCAGGCAAGAACACTGGAGTGGGTTCCCATTTCCTTCTCCATGATGATCTAATAAGAGAGAATAATTATATGTGTCAAACAGATAATTTAACAAAGTTCTTAAATATAAAATCTGATTTTTGAAAAAATAAGAATTTTCAAACTTTGCATTTTCCTCTCTTACCTTCCTTTGTTTTAGGTTCAAATCAAGGTTCAAATCAATCTGCTTATTAAAGGATTTAGTAGGAAAGCTGAGGGGATGAAAGCAGAGATGAATCATCTCAGAAACAATTGAGAAGAGTAAAAAGGATAAAGCTCCCTGGATTTCACAGAGCTTGGACACAATTACCACTGAAGCACCTGCAATTCTGTCTGCTCCTGCTAAACTAATTGGCCAGGGTCTGAAGGACCTGAGCTCACTGTTTAAATAGGATTGGCTTTTATTTTAAGTATATCACAGAATGTGGATATACGCTCCACCCTAATTTTGGCATGCATGTTTTTTAGTTTCATTCTGAAAGATTTTGAGCATAAAAAGTGCCTACTAGATGATATCACTGTCTGACACATTTTACATAGACTAAATGTTGGTTTTACCAGTTAGTTTAAAGGGAAGAACAGATAACTTTATACCAGGAGTTGGAAAACTTTGGCTTCTAGACCAAATCTGCCCTGCTGCTTATTTTTCTAAAAAAGTGTTATTGGCACAGTACCATACTCATTCATTGCATATCATCTCTGGTTGCTTTCATGCCACAACGGCAGAATTGAATAGTTTCCACAAACATAGTTTGACCCACAAAATCAAGATATTTCCTTTTATATCCTTTACAGAAAAGATTTGCCACCTGCTGTTTTAAAAGGTTAAAAGATACTAAATTTGCAATAGAGGTAAAAATTACCTTGAAAAAAATGTGTCAAGAATGCCACTGAAAATCAGAAAAGAAGAATCATATAGTTTAAACATATTAAAGCCAATTCTCCTCTAATTTGTTTGTAAATTTAATGTGTTCTGTAGTAAAAATATGTTTTTGTAAAGAGAGGTAGACTACTAACTGTCTACATATTTAAATGGGATTGCTTAACATACTTTTAAAAATTATCAGGATAATCCAGAAGAAAAGTAAAGAAGAAGAGCCATGTCTACTCCATATAAAAGCCTGTTGTAGCGCTGCATTCATCAGATCAGTGCACTCTGGGTCTTAACCATACAGACAAAGGTACAGAACAGTTTACATAGTCTAGAGATAGAGACAAACACTTCTAGAAGCTATCTTGTTGATTTGATTTCATATTAGTGGGAAATAATGAACTGTTGAATAAATCATGTTAAGACAACTTGACAGCCACTTAGAAAAAAAAGATTATATATTATTTATACACATACATATGTATATATATATATATATAAAATGGCAAAGTAAATTCCAGATTTCCTACATTTAAACATGAAAATTAAAATTACACAAGTTGGTTAACACAAACAATTTTTGAAAACCTCAGAATGTGGTAGTCTTTTCTAAGCAAGACACAAAACCCAGAGTACCTCAGTTCAGTTCAGTTCAGTCGCTTAGTCGTGTCTGACTCTTTGTGACCCCATGAACCGCAGCACGCCAGGCCTCCCTGTCCATCACCAACTCATATCCATTGAGTCGGAGATGCCATCTAACCATCTCATCCTCTGTCATCCCCTTTTCCTCTTGCCTTCAATCTTTCCCGACATCAGGGTCTTTTCAAATGAATCAGCTCTTCACATCAGCCTGGCCAAAATATTGGAGCTTCAGCTTCAACATCAGTCCTTCCAAGTGCATAAAACTGAAATAAATCATTTATGTTCAAAAAACCAAAAGACAAAAGGCTCTCTGAAAATGCATCTTCAACTTTTATCATCAGTTCAGTTCAGTCATGTCCGAATCTTTGCGACCCCATGAATCGCAGCATGCCAGGCCTCCCTGTTCATCACCAACTCCTGGAGTTCACTCAGACTCACATCCATCAAGTCAGTGATGCCATCCAGCCATCTCATCCTCGGTCGTCCCCTTCTCCCCCTGCCCTCAATCTCTCCCAGCATCAGAGTCTTTTCCAATGAGTCAACTCTTCGCATGAGGTGGCCAAAGTACTGGAGTTTCAGCTTTAGCATCATTCCTTCCAAAGAAATCCCAGGGTTGATCTCCTTCAGAATGGACTGGTTGGACCTCCTTGCAGTCCAAGGGACTCTCAAGGGTTCTCCAACACCACAGTTCAAAAGCATCAATTCTTCGGCACTCAGCCTTCTTCACAGTCCAACTCTCACATCCATACATGACCACAGGAAAAACCATAGCCTTGACTAGACGGACCTCTGTTGGCAAAGTAATGTCTCTGCTTTTGAATATACTATCTAGGTTGGTCATAACTTTTCTTCCAAAGAGTAAGCATCTTTTAATTTCATGGCTGCAGTCACCATCTGCAGTGATTTTGGAGCCCCCCAAAATAAAGTCTGACACTGTTTCCCCATCTATTTCCCATGAAGTGATGGGACCAGATACCATGATCTTCATTTTCTGAATGTTGAGCTTTAAGCCAACATTTTCACTCTCCACTTTCACTTTCATCAAGATGCTTTTTAGTTCCTCTTCACTCTCTGCCATAAGGGTGGTATGCATATCTGAGGTATTTATCATAGGAAAAGCTTAAAGTTTTACATTTAAACAACGTGAAAGAGATTATGTGAGTAGAAGTTAACAGAAAATAGCTAAAACCTATTCAAACTTACTCATAATTAGTAAATAATATAATCATTCACTTCTCAGGTTGATAAAAGTAAAAATATTTGATAACAAGTTATGTTATGTGAGAAAGTGTGGAAAGAAATGCTGTCTCATATAGGAGTATGAGTGAGTGAGTGAAGTCACTCAGTCGTGTCCAACTCTTTGTGACCCTATGGACTGTAGCCCACCAGGCTCCTCCATCCATGGAATTTTCTAGGCAAAGAGTACTGGAGTGGAATGCCATTAGTATAAATTATAAAATTTCTGTTGAGAATTCATCTTAATATTTATGTTTAATGTGTGTATGACTTGATATAACATGTTCACTTTTAAGAAAATATGTGCACACAATCATACACACACACACACACATAAATGAGAGAAATTGTGGTGTTAATAAAAATAAATAATAAATGTTGTAATATAAACGTAAAGTTAGTACACACATGTAGTAGATGTCTATGTAGCCACTGAAATAATTTGACAATGGAGTTTATATATACTATTAAAGAAAAGTCTTCAAGATATATTTTAAGTTGAAAAAAATGAGTTGTCAAAACTTGGGTCTAGTGTAGTTTTTGTGGATAAAAAAGAGGAATTCATGAAAACTGGTGACATTGGTTCTTTCTGGGGAAAACTGGGTGGGATCAGGTGGAGGAAGGACACACAGTTTACATTATATATTCTACCTTTGAAATTTTGAAATAAATAAATTAAATTAAAAATAATAATAAAAATAAAAGAATCAAAAAATGTGTAAAAACAATATTCATAAATAAAGCAGAAATTATAAAATAATACTAATAATACTAATGGGATGTGAAACTGACCACTAAATGATGAATTGTTCCTTGCTCCAAGAAATGACATCAGCCAGGCTAAGAATTGAGGACTGGAAAACACAAAATTTGCATCCTAATATTTTTGTTTCATTTTGGCCTTGATTCTTTAATTCTTATATTCACTTCTAAACTAAGGTAAAAATTTTCTGGTGATCCTTTGAAATAGTGCAGTAGCCTTCATTGTTTATCTCTGAAGGGAACTTTAAGGTTTTAGAAGGAAAACTAGCCAAAAAAAAGAATGTGCACTGTTGAGAGGGATCTTGTCATTCTTAAAACATTCCATGCTGACCTTTCTGCTATGTGTCAGGGCAGGTGGGATGACGTGCAACCTCAGAACTGGACTCCTGGTGGTGTTAACCAGGAGAGATGAGAGACCCTGTTACATGGAGGTGAGGTGTTCACTTTTACACATCAGAAGCCAGGTGGATGCAATGATAGTTGCGTGACAATGTTGAAGTGACAGTGGAGCCTGACCACAGAGAACTCAGAAGAGGATGAATAAAACATGGTCAAGTGAAATAGGGAGAAAACAATTAATGGATGGAGTCAAGGATAGTTTATGAGGCTGCCGCTGCTGCTAAGTCACTTCAGTCATGTCTGACTCTGTGCAGCCCCATACACTACAGCCCATCAGGCTCCCCCATCCCTAGGATTCTCTAGGCAAGAACACTGGAGTGGGTTGCCATTTCCTTCTCCAATGCATGAAAGTGAAAAGTGAAAGCAAAGTTGCTCAGTCATGTCCAACCCCATGGACTGCAGCTTACCAGGCACCTCTGTCCATGGGATTTTCCAGGCAAGAGTACTGGAGTGTGCTGCCATTGCCTTCTCCACTTATGAGGAGGTGATGGATTTATAGCCCAAAGAAGTTTTTCAATCCCTAGTCTTGATCTCAGCCAGTTTCAGATCAGGAATTCATTACCTGGAGGATCTGGATCCTCAGGAAGAAGGATCCTGAGGCTCCAGGACAAGAGAAATAAAAATGAGTTTTCCTATCTCCCTCTGGGGGACTATTTATTCAAGTAGATATGCAGTCAGGAAATGAGACATTTAAGGACTTGACTCAGGATCCAACTTGGCACTGTTCCCAGATACCAGAAAGATGCACACACTCCCCTGTTAAAGTAGGGGCATATTGGTTTAGGTAATAACAAGTAATTACTAGAGTCCTTATCCAGTTATAATTAACTGCTGTCTAGTAATTATTTTACGGTGGTAAATATTTCAGTATTTTTTCAATGAATGTTTTCAGTATTTTAATATCTTAAAGCTCATCTGAGGGCAGAGACCATTTTTTTCTGTTCATCCTTTCAAGTTATGTGCATAAAATGTGCATCAATTCTTCAGCATGCAGTTTTCTTTATGATACAACTCTCATTTCTGTACTTGACTACTGGAAAAACCATAGCTTTGATATATAAACCTTTGTCAGCAAAATGGGGTATTTCCTTTTTGATATTGTAAACTAAGTATATAGATTAAGAAATATATTAAAGGTGCTTCCCTAACCAAATTACCCAGGAATCCCAGCTAAGAGAAAAATGCTTGAAATATACTTGTTTTATACAGTTTTGCTTACATTTGTGCTATGGATTTTCTATTTTTCTTATTGCCAAGAAAACTGAAGCCAACTGAGAGAGAGGTATAGAGAAAAGAAGCTCTAAAGGCTTCCAACATGGGAAGGCCTAAAAGAAGCTGTAGAAATATCTAATTAGGATGTGGCCATTGAGTAACTGACTTTTTCTAATCTTCACCACACACCTGTATTCCTGGTATGACCAGTGGATTTGGTAAGACTCTGATAATTCTAAAAATACCAAGAATTATTTATACTTTTAATTTCAGTGAAACCACACTATTTTACTGGAAGAAATGAGTAATTTAGTCTTTTTTACCTTTGGTAAATGAAGGACAAAAAGGTGAAAGGAGTGAGTGAGCAACGGGTGAGAGGCAACTGAGAATTCTTGGACCTGTGGTGTGTGGAGCAGGTACGTCTATATCTTTTAGTGCAACTTCAGCTTGAACTCCAAGTTGATTTCAGGTTAAGAGTAACGATTGGATAGGGCAGGAAGGCACATTGCCTATTGTCTGGCTTGCAGGAGTCTGTAGTTGGCTTTAGTTCACAGTAAGCTCAGCCTCTCTATTTAGAACAGTAGAGGCTGCAAAGTGATAACCAGAAACACTATGTCCTATCTGAGAAAGTCAACTCAGGGCAGCAAGTGGGGTGAAAATACTCATAGGAACCTACCTGCCTATTTGCTTGTCAAGCTCTGTAGGTGGCATCAATTCAGTCACTCAGTCGTGTCCGACTCTGTGACTCCATGGACTGCAGCATGCCAGGCTTCCCTGTCCATCACCAACTCCTGGAGCTTGCTTAAATTCATGTCCATAGAGTCGGTGATGCCATCTAATTGTCTCATCCTCTGTCATCCCCTTCTCCTCCTGCCTTCAATCTTTCCCAGCATCAGAGTCTTTTCCAATGAGTCAGTTCTTTGCATCAGGTGGGCAAAGTATTGGAGCTTCAGCTTCAGCATCAGTGCTTCCAATGAATATTCAGGACAGATTTCCTTTAGGATTGACTGGCTGGATCTCCTTGCTGTTCATGGGACTCTCAAGAATCTTCTCCATAGACTTCACAAGAGAGTCTCCTTTAAGGAGGTTACAAGCAATTATAAGCTAAAGGGATAGTTTCTTTTAAATATTTAGATTAGTCATACTTAAGGGAGCTTCAGAGTGAGAGCTCTGTAAATCTCTATGTGGAGGTAAGCATTGTCCCCAGATCCCTGATCTTTATTTGTTAAAAATTACTATTGTTCAAAACCCTCTTGCTCTCTCTCCCTCTTGCTCATTTCCTCTCACTGGCACTTGTGATCACTCTCTGTCTGTTGGTCTGTTTTCATAATTACATTGGAGTTATTTGTAACATTTATTCAACATGAAGAATCAATCCTGTCCAGTGATGGTTCTGTAGATCCAATTTTGAAGATCAGTCCTAAACAGGATTGAAAAGCTTTGTTAATTTGAAGTTAAAAGTCCTCTGACTCATTCAAACTAAGAAGCCACAAACCTGGATTCTATAAAGTTGTTTGCAGTTGCTGACATCTTCCAACAGATTCCTTTAGTCTTCACTGGAAAGAATGACATAAGACAATTAGTTATAATAACTGTTAGAGGCTCATGTTTTACCTTCCTATTCTTTGCTTCCTCAACTGAGGAATCAGACAAAAAGATGGTGCAGGAACAGTGTTTGAACTCGGTTGCTTTTTTAAACTGATAGAAAATTTTATTTGTAGACTTTTCTTCTTGGTAGACTAGCATTTGCAGATTGTGTTGAAATGGACCCAATGAACAAAATTGTTCAGTGCAATTATTTTGAATAAATCTCCACCTAACACAACAAACATATATTGCATGCTATACTAAGAAATGGGATTATAGTATCAATTTTATCCTCAAAATATCCTCCAGGCTGGACCTATAATTTTATTCATAGTACTCCTATACTTCTCTTTAAAAACTTAGGTTTAACTAGGTAAGGACCCCTGTGTAAGGACCCACAAGTAATAACTGAGGAAACTGATATTTTTGATGGTATTAAATGCATATTCAATATTTGACCTATAAATATAAGACTGAATATTTGAGACATTTTAATGTAATATGTTTACATATTCCAATTATGAGACATGCATAGATATTGTAGAAAATCAAATTAATATAAATGACAAACACAAATATGCCAGGAGACTTGTGGTTTAATTGCATCTTTGGTACTTAGTTTTTAAAAGTAAACTTTGCCTTAAAAAGCAATTATAAGGAGGGACTTCTGTGGAGGTCTAGTGATTAAAACTCTGCACTTCCTCTGCAGGTTTGACCTCTGCTTAAGTAACTAAGATCCCACGTGCTGAGGGGCATGGCCAAAAACTAAATTAAAAAAACATTATGAGGAAATCACATATTTCTTTCAACTCAATTTATCTTTTGGTAACATTTTGCCAAATTTGTTTTCTCTCTAAATATGTGCACATGTCTCTCAGTATAATATAAAATGATATTCGCATTATTTTTTTTTGGATTCTTATCCTCATTTGTGGGAGTTGCAAAAGACCTGACCTTTCTCAGCTAAGGACTATTCAGGACATTCTCCTGCCTTCCCTTTTTGAAAGGGAGGTTGCAAGCTTTCAGTTCAGCTCAGTTCAGTTCATCTCAGTTCATTTCAGTTGCTCAGTCGTGTCCAACTCTTTGCCATCCCATGAATTGCAGCACACCAGGCCTCCCTGTCCATTACCAACTCCCAGAGTTTACTCAAACTAATGTCCATCGAGTCGGTGATGCCATCCAGCCATCTCATCCTCTTTCATCCCCTTCTCCTCCTGCCCCCAGTCCCTCCCAGTATCAGGGTCTTTTCAAATGAATCAACTCTTCACATGAGGTGGCCAAAATATTGGAGTTTCAGCTTTAGTATCAGTCCTTCCAATGAACACCCAGGACTGATCTCCTTTAGAATAGACTGGTTGGATTTCCTTGCAGTCCAAGGGACTCTCAAGAGTCTTCTCCACACCACAGTTCAAAAGCATCAATTCTTCAGCAATCAGCTTTCTTCACAGTCCAACTCTGGCATCTATACATGACCACTGGAAAAACCATAGCCTTGACTAGACGGACCTTTGTTGGCAAAGTAATGTCTCTGCTTTTCAGCATGCTACATAAGTTGGTCATAACTTTCCTTCCAAGGAGTAAGCGTCTTTTAATTTCATGGCTGTGATCACCATCTGCAGGGATTTTGGAGCCCCCCAAAAATAAAGTCTGACACTGTTTCCACTGTTTCCCCATCTATTTCCCATGAAGTGATGGGACCAGATGCCATGATCTTCATTTTCTGAATGTTGAGCTTTAAGCCAACTTTTTCATTCTCCTCTTTCACTTTCATCAAGAGGCTTTTTAGTTCCTCTTCACTTTGTGCCATAAGGGTGGTGTCATCTGCATATCTGCTGCTGCTGCTGCTAAGTCACTTCAGTCGTGTCCGACTCTGTGCAACACCATAGACAGCAGTCCACCAGGTTCCACTGTCCCTGGGATTCTCCAGGCAAGAACACTGGAGTGGGTTGCCATTTCCTTCTCCAATTCATGAAAGTGAAAAGTGAAAGTGAAGTCATTGAGTCGTGTCCAACTCTCAGCGACCCCATGGACTGCAGCACACCAGTCTCCTCCGTCCATGGGATTTTCCAGGCAAGAGTACTGGAGTGGGATGCCATTGCCTTCTTCTCTGCATATCTGAGGTTATTGATATTTCTCCCTGCAATCTTGATTTCAGCTTGTGCTTTTTCCAGTCCAGCGTTTCTCATGATGTACTCTGCATAGAAGTTAACTAAGCAGGGTGACAATGTACAGCCTTGATGTACTCCTTTTCCTATTTGGAACCAGTCTGTTCCATGTCCAGTTCTAACTGTTGCTTCCTGACCTGCATGTAGGTTTCTCAAGCTTTAGATTGGCCTAATTACCACACAGCTACTGCCTTTTTCACTTATCATTCTTCTACACCTGCAGATAAAAAATGAGCACTTGGGAACCAATATGCAGTAGAGTGCACATTTGGTGTATGATAGTCACTAGAAAGCCACTGCACATTATTGATAACGGAATTCTAAGACAACCAATGTGTTTGAGGAAGATTATTATGCCGAGTAATTTGTTGCTCTAGACTGGATACACTTAACATAAAATCTATCATTTTATCATATTTAAAAGTACAATTCAGTAGCACTAACTACATTCATATTTTTGTACAACTATCACTACTGTCCATCTCCAGATATTTGGGCTTTTCTTATAGCTTAGTTGGTAAAGAATATGCCTGCAATGCAGGAGACCCTGCTTTGATCCCTGGGTTGGGAAGATCCACTGGAGAAGGGGTAGGCTCCCCACTCCAGTATTCTTGGGCTTCCCTTGTGGCTCAACTGGTAAAGAATCCACTTGCAATGCGAGAGACTTGGGTTTCATCCCTGGGTTGGGAAGGTCCCCTGGAGAAGGGAAAGGCTACCCACTTCAGCATTCTGGCCTGGAGAATTCCACGGACTGTATAGTCCATAGGGTTGTAAAGAGTCGGACATGATCATTACTGTCAACCTCCAGATATTTACATCATTCCAAATAGAATTTCCCTGGTGGTTTATACAGTAAAGAATCTGCCTGCAATGTGGGAGATGCGGATTTCATCCCTGGGTCAGGAAGATCCTCTGGAGAAGGCAATGGCAACCCACTCCAGTATTCTTGCCTGGAGAATTCCATGAACAGAGGAGCCTGGAAGGCTACAGTTGACTAAGTGGTTGACACTTTCGGTTTTATCACCATTGTCCATTTCCAGATATTTACATTATTCCAAATAGAAACTTGGGCTTCCCAGATGACTCAGTGGTAAAGAATTTGCCTGCTAATGCAAGAGACATGGGTTCCATCCCTGGATGGGGAAGATGCCCTGGAACAGGAAATGGTAACCCCCTCCAGTGTTCTTACCTGGAAAATCCCATGGACAGAGGAGTCTGGTGGGCTACAATTCACTGGTCATTCACAACTTAGTATCTAAACAACAGCAACAACAAATGAAAACTCAATACACTTAACCAATAATGTTCCTCTCCCGTAGACCCTGCCCCAGCCCATGGTGAATATCATCCTACTTTCTGCCTGTATTAATTTGACTGTTTTAGCTACCACACATAAGTGGAACCATAAAATATTAGTCTTTTTGTGTCTGACTTCTAAAAATTAGCATCATGTCTCCAAGATTTATCAATGTAACATGTATCTGAATTTCATTCTTTTTACAGGTGAATAACATTCCATAGTATGACATGTTGCTTTATGTTTATCTATTCATCCCTTGATTGACATTAGGTTTGTTTTCCCCTTTTGGATATTGTGGACACAGTTGCTATGGACATAAGCATATAAATATCTGTTCAAGTTCCTTCTTTTAATACTTTTGTTTGTGTAACTTGAGGTGAAATTGCTGGATCAAATAGTAACTCTATGTTCTTCTTTTTTTTTTTTTTCCCCCCTTTGGATGATCCATTATAATGTTTTCTGCAGTGACTGCACCATTTTATATTCCCACTAGTGAAGCACATGTGTTCCAATATCCCTACATGTTGGCTAGCACTTGTTTGCTAGCTGGCTGGTTGTTTGGCTAGTTTCTTCATAGTAACCTAATGTGTATGAGGTGATAGCTCATTGTGGTTTTGCTTACATCCACCTAAGGATAAGTAATGCTGAGCATGTTTGCATGTGCTTTCCGGCCATTTGTGTATTTTCTTTGGAAAAATTTCTATTTGAGTCTTTTGCCCACTTTTAAATCTCATTATGGTTGTTGAGTTTTAAGTGTTCTTATATGTTCTGGGTATTAACTCTTTATGAGATGTATGGTATGGAAATATTCCCTCTTATTCTGTGGTTTGCCCTTGTTACTCTTAATGATAATGCAGTAAAGTTTTAGTTTTGAAGAAGCCCATTTTATTATTTTTGACAATTTTTGCCCATGCTCTGGTGTCATATCCAAGAAAGCCAAATCTAATGACATGAAGGTTTTCTCTGTGCTGCTTCTAAGATTTTTAGTAGTTTTAGCTCTTATATTTAGGTCTTTGATACATTTTGAGTTAGTTTTTATATATGGTGTTAAGGTGATTGTCTATCTTCATTCTCTTCATGGCCTATTTTGATTCTTTTCTCAGTCACATTTGTTGAAAGGACTGCTTTCCAGATTGAATGGTCCTGGCACCCTTGTTGAAGATAATTTGACTATGTATGGGAGGATTTATTGCTAAATTCTTTTTTCTGTTCTCTTAATGTATATGTCTGATTTTATGCTAGAACCACACTTTTTTGTTTGTGTAGCTCTATGGCAAATTTTTTAATCAGGAAGTGTGATACTTCCAAATTTACTTAGTTTTTTCAAGGTCCTTTTGTCTCTCCAGGATTCCCTGAGATTCTATATTCATTTAAAAATTCAAAGACCTTTATTTTTGTGAAAAAAATATTGTTCAGATTTGACAGGAGTTTCATGGATCTGTAGATCATTTTGCTGGTATTTGCATCTTAATAATTTTAAGTTTTCTAATCCATGAACACAAAATGACTTTCTATTTACTTATGATTTCTTTCTGCAAACTTTGATAGTTTTCATTGTGTGAGTCTTTCACCTCCTTGGTTAACTTAATTCCTGAGTATTTTATTCTTTTTTATATTATTGAAAATGAAATTTTCTTAAATTCCTTTCTATTTTTCATTTGTCAATGTATAGAAAGACAACTGATTTTTATGTGTTTACACAATATTTTACAATATTGCTAGATTCATCTGTTTGTTTTAATAGTGTTTTGTGGAATCTTTAGAGTTCTTACATGTAAAACCATGTCATCTGTAGTAGACATAATTTTTCTCTTCCTCTCTAATTTGTGTGTTTTTCATTTCTTTATCTCTTCTAATTGGTCTGGCTAGAAGCTCTAATACTATGTTGAATAAAAATGGCAATAACAGGATTTCTTGTCTTGTCCCTGATCTTAGAGGAAAAGATTTTAGTATTTCATCATAGAGTATGAAGTTACCTGTGAGTTTTTCATATACAGCCTCTATTATGTTGAGGTAGTATCTTTCTATTCCTAAATGATGAGTGTTTTTAATCATAAAAAAGTGCTGATTTGTCAAATGCTTTTTCTGCATTGATGAGCCTGTAATCTTTTTCTCTTTTATTCTTCTAACACGGTATTACATATTAATGATTTTGTATGAGGAAACATCCTTGCATTTCAGGAATAAACATTGTTTTGTCATGATGTATAATGTTTTTAATAGGTGGCCAATTTTGGTTTACTAGTATTTTGTTGAGAATTTTTGCATAAATCACTATAAAATATATTCTTCTAGCTTTCCCTTTTCCTGTAGTATCTTCACATGGCTTTGGTATCATGGTAATACTTTTCTCATAGAATGAGTAAGGGAATATTTTCTCCTCTTCACTATTTTTTGAAAGACTTAAGAAGAACTGGCATTGTTAGTTCTTTATTCTTTTTTAATTTTTTAAAAAAATTTTATTTTAACTTTAGTTTACTTTACAATACTGTATTGGTTTTGCCAAACATTGACATGAATTCACCACGAGTGTACATGCGTTCCCAAACATTAATCCCCTCCCACCTCCCACCCCATAACATCTCTCTGGGTCCTCCCCATGCACCAGCCCCAAGCATCCTGCATCCTGCATCGGACATAGACTGGCGATTCGTTTCTTACATGATAGTATACATGTTTCAATGCCATTCTCCCATCTCATCCCACCCTCTTCCTGTCCCCCAGAGTCCAAAAGATCACTCTACAGATCTGAGTCTCTTTTGTTGTCTCGCATACAGGGTGATCATCACCATCATTCTAAATTCCATGTATATGCGTTAGTATACTGTATTGGTGTTTTTCTTTCTGGCTTACTTCACTCTGTATAATCGGCTCCAGTTCCATCCATCTCCTTAGAACTGACTCAAATGTATTCTTTTTAATGTCTGAGTAGTACTCCATTGTGTATATGTACCACTGCTTTCTTATCCATTCATCTGCTGATGGACATCTAGGTTGTTTCCATGTTCTGGCTATTATAAACAGTGCTGCAATGAACATTGGGGTACATGTGTCTCTTTCTATTCTGGTTTCCTCGGTGTGTATGCCCAGCAGTGGGATTGCTGGGTCATAAGGCAATTCTATTTGCAATTTTTTAAGGGATCTCCACACTGTTCTCCATAGTGGCTGTACTAGTTTGCATTCCCACCAACAATGTAAAAGGGTTCCCTTTTCTCCACACCCTCTCCAGCATTTATTGCTTGCAGACTTCTGGATCGCAGCCATTCTAACTGGTGTGAAGTGGTACCTCATTGTGGTTTTGATTTGCATTTCTCTGATAATGAGTGATGTTGAGCATCTTTTCATGTGTTTGTTAGCCATCCGTATGTCTTCTTTGGAGA
>SJYQ01000494.1:0-28148 GCA_006410935.1 Redunca redunca | reverse complement strand
TTTTCAACTATTATCTCCTCAAGGAATTTCTCATGGTCTTTCTTTTTGTCCTCTTCTTCTGGGACTCCTATAATTCGAATGTTGGAGTGTTTCATATTGTCCTGTAGATCTCTGAGATTGTCCTCATTTCTTTTAATTCGTTTTTCATTTTTCCTTTCTGATTCATTTATTTCTACCATTCTATCTTCTATTTCACTAATCCTACCTTCTGCCTCCATTATTCTACTATTTGTTGCCTCCAGAGTGTTTCTGATCTCATTTATTGCATTATTCATTATATATTGACTCTTTTTTTATTTCTTCTAGGTCCTTATTAAACCTTTCTTGCATCTTCTCAATCCTTGCCTCCAGGCTACTTATCTGTGCTTCCATTTTGATTCCCAGATTTTGGATCATTTTCACTATCAATATTCGGAATTCTTTCTCAGGTAGATTCCCTATCTCTTCCTCTTTTGTTTGGTTTGATGGGCTCTTCTCCTGTTCCTTTACCTGCTGAGTATTCCTCTGTCTCTTCATCTTGGTTATATTGCTGCGTTTGGGGTGGCCTTTCTGTATTCTGGAAATTTGTGGAGTTTTCTTTATTATGGAGCTTCCTAACTGTGGGTAGAGTTGTATCAGTGGCTTGTCAAGATTTCCTGGTTAGGGAGGCTTGAGTTGGGGTTCTGGTGAGTGGAGCTGGGTTTCTTCTCTCTGGAGTGCACTGGAGAGACCAGTAATGGGTTATGAGACGTCAATGGTTTTGGAGTAATTTTGAGCTGCCTGTATAATGAAGCTCAGGGGTGTGTTCCTGTGTTGCTGGAGAATTTGCGTGATATGTCTTGCTCTGGAGCTTGTTGGCCCTTGGGTGGGGCTTGGTTTTAGTGTAGGTATGGAGGCGTTTGATGAGCTCCTATTGGTTAATGTTCCCTGGATTCAGGAGTTCTCTGATGTTCTCAGGCTTTGGACTTAAGCCTCCTGCTTCTGGTTTTCAGTTTTATTTTTACAGTAGCCTCTAGACTTCTCCATCTATACAGCACTGATGAAAAAACATCTAGGTTAAAGATGAAAAGTTTCTCCACATTGAGGGACACCCAGAGAGGTTAACTGAGTTACATAGAGAAGAGAAGAGGGAGGGGGTAGTTAGAGGAGACTGGAATGAGATGAGGTTGGATCAAAAGAGGAGAGAGCAAGCTAGCCAGCAATCACTTCCTTATGTGCACTCCACAGTCTGGCCTGCTCAGAGATGTTCACGGAGTTATACAGGGAAGAGGAGAGGGAGGAAGTAGACAGGGGTGGCCAGGAGGATAAAAGAGGGAAATGAAAAGGAGAGAGACAGATCCAGCCCCTAGTCAGTTCCCTAAATGTTCTCCACCATCTGGAACACACAGAGGTTCACAGAGTTGGATAGAGAAGAAAAGGAGGACGAAAGAGACAGAGTCCATCTGGTGGAGAAAAGGAGAGTCCAAAGGAGGAGAGAGTGGTCAAACCAGTAATCTCACTCTCAAGTAAAATTGAGTAGTGAGGTTTGGGTTTTTTAATGTACAAAATTGACAGCAAAATCTAAAAAGCGAAGATTAAAAATCTAGAGTAGAGATTGGATTTTCAAAAATACAATATTAATGAAATGAAGGAAAAAATATTAAAAAAAAAAACAAGAAAACAAACAAATGAACAAACAAAAACCAAGCCACAAGAATTATTTTAAAAACCCCATCAACAACCTCACAAAGACTATATATGGTGTTTGCTTTAAAAAATAAGTTCTTTTTTTTTGGAGAGAAATAGTTTCAGAAATAAAAATTAAAAGAGAAACAGAGGGCTTATCAATTTTAAAAAGTTAGAAAAAAAAGAGAAAAAGGGAGAAAAAAAGGAAAAAAAAAGGGGGGGTAATGATTGTAAAAATAGTAAAGGTATATCTGGCCCTTTCTCTGGAGTTGTGGGCCGTGTGGGGTCACTTTCAAGGCTGTTCCCTCTGTTTAACTTCTGTTTGCTGGTCTTTTCCGTGTCTGATTTCCGTCCTGGCACGGGGCGGCGGTGGTGGACCCCACCCCCCCCTTTTTTTTTTGGCTCACTTGTTCAATCGCGCTGTGGGGAGGGAGGGATGCTGCACACAAATAACACTGTCATGTGTACACAGTGTCTCAGCCCCGCTGTGTCTGCCCCTGCTCGCGGCGCACAAACCGCTCTGCTCCGCGGGGAACCGTCTGAGGCCGGCCCTAGGCTGCATGACCCTCCCTGGTCTAAGCCGCTCGGGTTCAGCGCTCAGGTATCCCCCAGAGGCGCAGATTGGGTTGGGACTGCATTTCATGCCCTTCCCAGGTCTGAGTGTCTCAGGTGTTTGGTGAACGCAGTCTCTGCGACTAGTAACGTTTCTTGCCTCTGCTGCTCGGTTTTCTGGGTGTACCGCTGGTGCCCCTTGTGAGGCAGATGACGACTGACCAGCACCCCCAGAAGTTTTAGCAAAGAAGCCTGCTTGCCATTTGGTAGGAAAAGTCTCTCTGGGGCTGTGATTGTCCCTTTCCAGCCCTTACGGCTCTGGCTGCCTGTCCCTGGCAGGGGATGGTCTGTAGCCAGCTACTTCCGTTCTGTCCTTTGTTCTGTGCGTGGTCCTGGTGGTGTCTTATGTTCGAGCTTTTCGAGTGGTTAGCTATCCCCCAGGCTGGTTTACTAGCCCAAGTTAGTTCCTTCTGGTTATGTGTCGGGCGTTCCTGCCCGATTCTTACAAAGCCCTGCAGCCCGCGCCTCCCACGAGTCCCTGCCCTGCCCCCACTTGCTAGTGGCGGATGCAGGTGTCTGTGTTGCTTTTCTGCTGGAGAAGTTACTGTTGGGCTTGTAATCTGTTGGTTTTAATTATTCATTTATTTATCCTTCCTGTTACGTTGCCCTCTATGCTTCCAAGGCTCGCCACAGACTCGGCAGGGAGAGTGTTTCCTGGTGTTTGGAAACCTCTCTTCTTAAAGTTTCTTTCCCGGGACGGGCTTCTCTACCCGGAACGGAGCTCCCTCCCCACCTCCTTTGTCTCTTTTTTCGTCTTTTATAATTTTTTCCCTACCTGTTTTTGAAGGCAATGATCTGCTTTTCTGGATGTCTGATGTCCTCTGCCAGCATTCAGAAGTTGTTTTGTGGAGTTTGCTCAGCGTTGAAATGTTCTTTTTAGGAATTTGTGAGGGAGAAAGTGGTCTCCCCATCCTATTCCTCCGCCATCTTCTCTCCCTTCCATTGTGATTTTTAAATGCATTCTTTTTTAATGGTTAGGTCAGATGTGCATGCTTGATAGGCCACAAAGCAGGTTATTGTAGTTAGCATAAAGTTTAATTTAAATCATGTATAAGCCAGAGTGTCCTCCCCATATGGAAATATGTGAATATATCTTTATCAGAACTCATATGGGCTCTGGGGAACCCCCCTTCATCTTCAAGCCAGCAGTGGTGCATTGTATTCTTCTTTTGTTTCCAATCACTCCAATTACCTCTTCTGCCACCAACTAGAGAAGACTGCATGGAAAGGGCTTGTGTGATTATGTAATGCCCACTTGGGAAATCTCACTTTCTTAAAGTAGCCTGTGTCGTATGACATAATCGAAACACAGGATCGATGTTCATCATGTTCATAGGTCCAGGCACTATGCAGTGTGAACACCAAGGGAGAGAATTCTCAAGAGTTCATAATTCTGCATACCATTGGCACCATCACCGAAACCTTGTTTTTCAGTCTACCTTTGGCCATCCTACAAGTCACAAAAATCTCTTAGAGGAAAACCAGCCCAACTGTAATTTGAGGACAAGTATGAAATTTCTGTTCCTATATTCTCACACAGTCAAACCCTCAATGAAACAAGAATTCAGAAAAAGTTCAAAACTCTGTTCATTGTATATGTCACTCATTATGTTAGGCAGTTGATTTGCTATGTATATATTTTATCTAAAGCACCTAGTATGCATAAGAAAGCCTACTTCAAATCATAATCGAACTTGCTATTTTTCATTGTTGATGGATTTATCACTATTAATCCTACTACTGTTAAAGGAGCAATGAAATTCACATCTGCCAACCCATCATTTCACAGATGCTGAGACTGAGACAAGAAAGGTAAGGGACTTCCTATAAGTCACAGAGAGTTGGTCACACCTGGGAAAAAACCAGTCTCCTGACTGTGTCTATTATTCCGTGTCTCATGTGCACCGATGTTGTCCCATTGCTTCCTTCAAGAGGATCACAGTGGAATGTTTTCTTCTAACAGCTCCGTCCTATTGAATTTCTCCTTGTTTTTTCAACAGATCATGATCATGAAAAAGAAAGACGATTTCCTGTTGCAAAATGAAGAAGCATCTGTCAGATATTGTCAGGCTGAGCTCAAAAAGCTTTCAGAGCCCTTAGCAATGAATATTTCAGAGGGAACTTTCTTTGTCCCTGGAGACACAGTCTCTATTTAGAAGCAAGGAACAAGATTGAACAAGACTATAAACTGGTCCCCAGGAAAGGAGTTAAGGTGAGGAGTAAGGGGATTGGGAAAGAATAACAGATTGGAGACCAAGGGTTTTTGTTGATTCTTTTGAAATTCTAAGACCACAGCATAAGTTTTGTAGAGAAAGGAGAGCATGGCAGCATCTTTATATTTTCAGCTTTTATATCTACGGTTTGTTAGCTCCTCTTC
The DNA here is from genome assembly GCA_006410935.1 of Redunca redunca. Taxonomy (NCBI): domain Eukaryota; kingdom Metazoa; phylum Chordata; class Mammalia; order Artiodactyla; family Bovidae; genus Redunca; species Redunca redunca. Next base: position 23,515 of record SJYQ01000494.1, on the reverse strand, counting down.
AACAAACCAGAAATATTTCCACCCAAAGGCAGGACTTATTATCAAGGATCTAGATGAAAGGGAATATTCCTTTCATTCAAACAATGTGCAAGGTTTTGCAAAACATTAATTCAAAAAGATACATGCATCCTAAAGTTCATAGCAGCATTATTTACAATAGCCAAGATATGGAAGCAACCTAAATATCCATCAACAGATGAATGGATAAAGAAGATGTGGAGAGTGCATATATATGAATGCTACTTACTCAGTTATTAAAAAAATAAAAGGATGAAATTTTGCCATTTGTGGCAACATGGATTGACTTATACTGAGAGAAATAAGTTAAACAGGCAAAGACAAATACCGATGATGTCACTTATATTTGACGTCCAAAGCTACAGCAAACTAGTAAACATAACAAACGAAGAAGATTCACAGACTAGAGGACAAATCAGTGGTTACTAATGTGGAGTGGGGGCAATACAGGAGGGAGGGTGTGAGGTACAAATGATTGGGTGTAAGATAGGCGACAAAGATGTATTGCAAAGTACAGGGAATATAGTCAATATTTTGTAGTAACTTTAAATGCAGTGTAAGCTTTAAAAATTGTATACAAATAAAATAACAAAATTTTAAAAAGAAATTTCCCTCAAATGGGCTTTCTGCAAAGAATAGGGAAAATTAAAGAAAAGATGCTTTCAAGAAGCTTATAGTCTTACCTGAGAAGGACATGTAAATAGTCAACGGATATGGTGGGAGAACGGCTATTATATACATTGATAGGGACAAATGACAGTGATGGTGGTGGTGATGATGATGATGGCTGATGTATGTTAAGCACTCGCTACATAAACTGTACCTTAGGTGATTTGGTTGGATTATCAATTTAGTCCTCAATATAAATGAGATATTATCATCTTTATTATAAAATTGAGAAATATGACATGGGGAGAATGTGCTAAGTTGCCCAGGTTCACGCAACTATTAAGTAGTAGTGCTTACACGGCAGCCGTTATGTCCTTGGAAGCCATTCAGAACTCAGAATAAAGCTGAAGAATGCTTCCTGGAAGAGGAGGAAAAGGCCACAAGTTGGAGTGTCAGGGAATGATATCCTAATAAAGGGTAGATGAGCATTAGAAGAAAAACAATGTGCAGAGACTACAGTTGCAAGCAGTAGAGGATTGGTGTTTGTATAACTGCACAGAATTACAGGGTCTTTAACCACTGTGGGGCCCCAAGAAGGATGAAGAACTTATAGGGTCCAGTCTGTAGGTGTACTGAACAATAATTTCCATAACAAGACACTATGTCTTAGCTGCCCGATGAGTCTTTGCTTCTTGTTGTTTTCTCAGGCAAACGAGGTCCTCCAGAGCCTCCTGCAGTCACAGGCAGAAATACAGGCAGCCATCCTGCAGGCAGACCAGGCCCTCAAGGAGGCGGACAAGGCCGCGGAAGGTACAGGCAGGACTGAGCTCTCAGAGGGGGAGGGGGCTCCCGTGCTGCCCTCTGGAAGGTGTGGGAACAAACACTTCCTGGAACCAGAGCTTCCTCTTCCTCTGTGGAACCTCTCTGCCGCATGTGGAAATAACCAGGGGAGTGTGGGTTTTATGTACATCCAGTCAGGTCTTCTACCTCATAACTGAAGCAGGCTGTCTGATGTGGTAGCAGGAACAGTCAGACTCCTTTCCCACCAATCTAATGCCATTTTAGTCTTTGAGCTCGGGAAGGTATAGCTCCACATAACTGTTATTTCTTTAAAACTTTTGTGACACAGAGGAACATACCAAGAGACAAGCAGCAGAGATGAAACAGGATCTGCTAACACAGGAACTGAATGATGTGAAGCAAAAACTGGAGGCCCAAGAGAGAAGCCACCAGGAAAATATGGCCCAACTGGAAGAGAAGTTTAAGATGGAAAGAGGAAACCTTCAAAGAGAGCAGGAAGCAGTGCTGGCACAAAGCTGAAGGTAAGTCTATTTGGGCATGGGCAGAGTCTGACCACCTAACCTGCCTCATGAGATCTCTGTATGCAGGTCAGGAAGCAACAGTTAGAACTGGACATGGACCAACAGACTGGTTCCAAATAGGAAAAGGAGTCCGTCAAGGCTGTATATTGTCACCCTGCTTATTTAACGTATATGCAGAGTACATTATGAGAAATGCTGGGCTGGAAGAAGCACAAGCTGGAATCAAGGTTGCCGGCAGAAATACCAATCACCTCAGATAGGCAGATGATACCACCCGTATGGCAGAAAGTGAAGAAGAACTAAAGAGCCTCTTAATGAAAGTGAAAGAGGAGAATGAAGAAGTTGGCTTAAAGCTCAACATTCAGAAAACAAAGATCATGGCAAATAGATGTGGGAACAGTGGAAACAGTGGCTTACTTTATTTTTCTGGGCTCCAGAATCACTGCAGATGGTGACTGCAGCCATGAAATTAAAAGACGGTTACTCCTTGGAAGGAAAGTTATGACCAATCTAGATAGCATATTCAAAAGCAGAGACATTACTTTATCAACAAAGGTCCGTCTAGTCAAGACTATGGTTTTTTCAGTGGTCATGTATGGATGTGAGAGTTGGACTGTGGAGAAAGCTGACCCCTGAGGAACTGATGCTTTTGAACTGTGGTGTTGGAGAAGACTCTTGAGAGTCCCTTGGACTGCAAGGAGATCCAACGAGTCCATCCTAAAGGAAATCAGTCCTGGGTGTTCATTTAAGGACTGATGTTGAAGCTGAAACTCCAATACTTTAGCCACCTGATGCGAAGAGCTGACTCATTGGAAAAGACCCTGATGCTGGGAAAGATTGAGGGCAGGAGAAGAAGGGGACAACAGAGGATGAGATAGTTGGATGGTATCACTGACTCAATGTACATGGGTTTGGGTGGACTCTGGGAGTTGATGGTGGACAGGGAGGCCTGATGTGCTGCAATTCATGGGGTCGCATGAGTTGGACGCGACTGAGCAACTGAAATGAACTGAACTGAACTGAGAGTTGGATGGATAAAATGCTAGTTTCTCAGCAATAAAGGGACAGAACTTCAACCTTAAGTCAGATCCCAGAGAGAAATCCAAAGACATATATTTCATGTAAACATCAAAGGGATGTGGATCGTGCTGAAAACTCACCTCTGTAAGACTCAGCACCTTCTGCAGTGTTAGAGTTTGGAAGGGAAAATAACACAGCCCAGGCTCCTGAACTGCTGCTTTGTTGTGATTACAGTGTTATATTTACCCCAACATGAATAGGACTTCGGTCTTAGAGTCATTAGAATTTTTGGTACAACCATCAGAGACGGGGAATTGTTCCATCTGCTCTCGAAGATATCACATTTTGCCAGGTATGATATATGGGATGCTGAAAGCTCTAAAATTCGCTATATTTGTTTCCAGATCTGCCTGATTCAGTTTACACACCTAGAGTAAATATATTCTTGGTTCAAACCTAGAGTTTGATAGTCAGTGTCCTAAAGAGGGTCAGCAGATCTCATTATTTGTGACATGAAGGTGGTCATTTTATCTCAGGGGAACTCAGAAATATTCAGATTTCACCTACATTCCCTCTCAGAGTGCATTCTTAGGGCTGGAACACATTACTGGTATAGCTTCAAGGCCTGACTGAGGCACAGATCCTCAGAGAGATGGTGTAGAGCTTGGGTCCACAGCCCACAGACACAGACTGGTAGCAGCCTGTGGCCTATTAGCAACTGGGCCACACAGCAGGAGGTGAGTGGTGAGCAAGTGAGCAAAGCCTCATCTGTATTTACATCCACTCCCCATCACTCACATTACTGCCTGAAATCTGCCTCCTGTCAGATCAGTGGTAGCATTAGACTCTCAGAGGAGCCTGAACCCTACCGTGAATTGTGCACGTGAGGGATCTAGGTGGCATGTTCCTTATGAGAATCTAACGCCTGATGACCTGAGCTAGAGCTGAGGCAGTGATGCTGGGGAGTGACTGCAAATTCAGATTGTCATTAGCAGAGAGGTTTGACTGCACAGAGCCACCATAAATCAATTGCTGGCAGACTCATATCAAAACCCTATCAGTCAGTGAAAGTGAAAGGAAAGTGAAGTCGCTCAGTCGTGTCTGACTCTTTGCAACCCCATGGACTGCAGCCTACCAGGCTCCTCCGTCCATGGGATTTTCCAGGGAAGAGTACTGGAGTGGGTTGCCATTGCCTTCCCCATTGCCTATCGGTGACTGGCAAGTGACAATTAGCTGCATCTAGTCACAGGTTCTATACTGGCAAGTGAGTTGATGTACTTCAATTGTACATCTGGTGCCAGGTTACAAGTAAGAGTCCAACACTTATTTTAGTCCATACGTGGCCCACTGATTATTTTAATTACCACTTCTGTCCCTGCCTCTTTTCCACGTTGCTCACTTGTCTCAGTCACAGTTTTGGTGAGCTCACAAGCTAAGCCTAGCCAAAATAAATTAAAAAAAAAAAAAAAAAGGTCACAAGAGCTTCTTTGAAAAGGGGCAAAGACCCAGTGATGAGACAGCATAAGACTCTAAGACTGCCAACAAAATGAAAGTTGCATTTAAAAGAAAATACCAAAAGTCCTACTTAAATTACAGGTCCATTGCAATAGGTGGTTCATATTCTCCAACCCACTTTGCATAATATGTGGTGACCAGATATACATCAAAGCCATGAAACCTTCAAAACTGATTCACCACATAGAAACCAAGCCCTCTGTGTTAAAGGACAAGCTTTTTCAGGTTTTCCAAAAGAAAAAAGTGTAAACAAGAGGAACAGAAGCAATTATTGAAGGCCACCACTTCATCAAACGTGTCTGCACTGGCTACCCACATGCTAGAGCTAAGAGGAGCTGGTGAGGAGTTGATCCTGCCAACTGCCAAGGACATTTGTCAGGAACTTTTATTAGAGGCTGCAGTTCAGAAGGTGACACGTGTCCCTCTTTCGGCTAGCACTATAACTAGACAAACTGATGAAACAGCAGAGGACACTGAGGCACAATTGTTAGAGGTTAATGAGTCACGGTGGTATGCAGTCCAGGCTGACAAGTCTATGAATGTTGACAACAAAGCAACAATCTTGTTTTTGAGGAATCTATTTTTCAGAGGATGTGCATGCGGATATGTTATGTGCAGTTTTGTTGCCAACCAACACCACCACCACAGAACTATTCAAGTCTTTGAATGATTACATATCAGGACACCTGAATCGGGCATTTGTGTTGGTACGTGCATGGACGGAGTGGCTGTCATGACTGAATGGCTTTCTCAATTCCCTATTCAGGTCAAAGAGCTCGCTTCTGAATGTGAGTCTATGCACTGTGTTATCCTTAGAGAAATGCTGGCTAGATGAAAAATGTCACCTGAAGGTAACAACATTTTGCATGATGTGATTAAAATTGTCAGCCACATTAAAGTATCTGCCCTTAGCTCACGTCTGTTTGCCCAGCTCTGTGAGGAATCAGATGCAGAGCACACACATCTCCTCTTATACACAGAAGTGGGATAGCTTTCTAAAGGTAGGTCCCTGGCCAGAGTTTTTGAGTTAAGAGAGCCGCTCCAGAGATTCCTTTTAGAAAGACAGTCACCACTGGCAGCACATTTCAGTGACACAGAATGGGTTGTGACCCAATCTTGCTTCCTTGTGTGACATCTTCAACAAACTCAATCTGTCAGCTTCATGGGAGAATGACAACTGTGTTCAAGTCAGCAGATAAAATGGCTGCATTCAAAGGCAAACTGTAAGTATGTAGATGATGAGTGAACACTGGGATTTTGACATGTTTCAAACTTTAGCAGAGATTTTGAAAAAGACTGAGCCAGGGCCTTCTTTCTCCCAACCGGTGTGTGAACACCTATCTCAGCTTTCAAAAGTTTGAACATCACTTCCCAAATACAAAAGACCCCTAAACTGGAAAGGAAAGGATCCGAGAGCCATTTGTGAATAAACCAAATGAATCAACTTTATCCGTGCTAGAACAGGATGAATTTGCATGAAATCCCAAATGACAGTGGCCTTAAAAGTATGTTTGAGACAGCTTCAAATGTCAAACACTTTCCAGATTAACGTCAAAGTGAAATATCCTGAGGTTGCCACAAAAGCACTGAAAAGCCTGCTTCCATTTCAACATCCTGTCTTCATGAAGCAGGGTATTTTGCAGTAACAGCAACTGAAATGAGATTACCTAGTAGACTGGACATAAGGAACACACTTCAGAATCACTGTCTCCCATCCCTCAGATGCAACCATCTAGTTGCAGGAAAACAAGCTCGGGGCTCCCTCTGATTCTGCTTTATAGTGAGTTGTGTAATTATTTCATTATATATCATGATCTAATAATAACAGGAATAGTGTGCACATAAATACAATATGCTTGAATCATCCTGAAACCATTTCCCCTACTCTAGTCTGTGGAAAAATTGTCTTCCAAGAAACTGGTTCCTGGTGCCTAAAAGGCTGGGGTCACTGATTTAGGTCAATCTTGAGAAGCTATAAATTCTGAATATTCTCTCTACCAACCCACATCCAAACGTTTAGAAATATTGGACAAACTCATCAAAAAGCATCTAAGGCCATATCGAAATAGACACAGGTGCTGAGCTCCTGTAGTTGTTAGATATAAAATTCTGATAGTTGGATATTTTCAACAGGGCACTGTCTTCTTTTTACAGAGACAGAAAGAAATGCTTACTGAAGAATTTAAAAGGAAAGCCAATGAATTACAACAAAAGGAAATTGAAGATAATTTTCTCTCTGCAATTTTAAGTATTCTCCTTTGTTTAGCGTGCCCACTATTTAGATGTTGTTACCGTCTATAGATATGATGAATCTCAGGTGAGTTGTTAAATGAGCTGACAATTCCTGATAAGCACATGAAAAAAAAACTTCATATAAGGGTGGTTAATCCTTGAAGTATGTGTCACAGTAGTTTTAAGCAAGAAAAGTTTAAAAATAAGAAGTTATTACCAAAGATTCAGGGCCTGATATCCAAATATCTAAATAATTTTGATTGACTTGGTCGATTTAAAGAAATCGAAAATGAGTTAAAAGATAATGATTGATTCATAGCAAAGTTTTAAGCAAAGCGTAAAGTGAAGGGACAGTCACCTCGTTATAGACATGGAGAGAGTTTCTTTAGGCTTAATCTAACAAGCCCTCATAAATCAGCAAGGAAAGGGCAACAACCACATTTTTTAAATGGGTAAACATATAAGAAGATAAGAACTAACCTCTCCAAAAAAGGCCATGTGGTTTAGACTTGATCTCCTCTGTTTTTATCAACCCAGTTCACAACAGGATGGGTGTAACATCCTGCTCCATTTTCTGTTTCTAAAGAGAAGCATTTTCCCCAGAACCAAATACAGGAGGGGCTCCAGAAATAAGCAAAGAAAGCTGAGAAATTGTTCCCTGGCTGTAGAATACACACAAAGCAAGTACACTCCTAAAATTTACTTGTAAACAGTTTTTGGTTGACTAGAAAAAGCAATAAATCCCCCAGCACAGAGCCCATACTTCGGGAAGGGAGGCAAGGGGTCATGGAAGGAGCAAAGGATGAGCAGCCTGCAAGGAGCTTTCCTCCTGCCGCTCAGCATCTCAGTTTGGACCTGAGGCAGCTGGGAGGCAACAGCCTGTGCACCGTGTCCTGGATGGATGCTCCTCCTCTGGCATCCATCCAGGAGTGCAGAAAGGAGCCCACCGTGGAATAAGGAAGTGTGTATCTTAACTCTTCTGAGGAAAAGGGGCTGAAGCCCTTCCTAGGAATGCATGACCCAACACCTACATCTTCACAGAGGCACTGGCTGAGGTCACTTCCCTCTGCCCCTATCCCCCCGACTCTGACTGCATCCTGACTATTCCTTGCTGGGCATTGGGAAAAAAACAGAGAGAAAAGAGGCCCTTAATATACAGACTATTTAAATCTTAAAACACAGACAGGATTATTTTTGTATTAAAAATATTTCATATTCCATGGGGGAAGAATGGGAGGAATGAATAGTTAAGAAGTTTGGGACCAACGTGTACTCACTGCAATATTTTAAATGGCTGACCAATGAGGTCCTACTATATAGCACATGGAACTCTCCTCAGTGTTATGAGGTAGCCTAGATTGGAGAGAAGTTTGTGGGGGAACGGATACATGTATATGTATGACAGAGTTCTTTTGCTGTCCACCTGAAACTATCACAACATTCTTAATCAGCTGTACTCCAATATAAAATAAAAAGTTTTTAAAAATATTTAGCATCTCAAATACTACACAACTCTATTATACAGAATGATTCAATTTCCTCCTCACTAATCAACTGTAAATAGTATGTTAAGGTCTAATTGTGTTGGTTTATCATGTACCATTTTAATACCTGGTCCATTCAGTTACTGCCTCAAAATAACTTGTGGTATTAGCTGAAAATACAATTGCTGTACTTTTAACTCTCACTTTAGATAACTTTGCTGAACAATAACCTTTGAAAAACATTGGATATCTTCTACCATCTAATAACACTATTTCCTTCTACTTGGGTAGTTTTGAAGTTTCTGGTTTAAGTACCTCAGTGTACTTTGATGGAAAAAAAAATACATTGTAAACTCTAGAGCTCCTATACAAAGTTTTATCAGTAATCTACATTTCCTCTTGTTTATAGCTGCTCACCTTAAAATTAAGCAGTTATTTTTCAAGTAAAAGTGAGTTTATTCAGGAATAGCAAAGGAAGTCTAATTCCAGAATAGCAAGCTATAGAAAAGCCGTGGGCAAATCTAACAAAGAAGAACATTATTTAATGGAGAAAAGGAAGGAGTTGGGAAAGATTATTTTCAAAACAAGTCCATTGGTAAAAAATAAGAGTTCACGGTGATGACTTGTCCTCATTGGCTGAGTTGTTGGGGAGTCAATTCTTCTAGGAGATGCGATGTACGTCTTTTCCTGTTGGGGACTGTCACTGATGACTCCCTTGTTGAAGATTTTTCCCTTTGGGTCTGTAATGACAGTTCTTCTTATAAATGACCTTCAAACGTATTACATGAGAGCTTTTCTTTCTGGCCAGCTGACTCAATATGAGTGGCATCCCTTTATTAACTCACATAACACAGAAGTAAAAGATCATTTTATTCTCCCAACTCTGCTCCCAATACACTCTAGATTTAAAAAAAAAAAAAGATAAATTTAGAGAGGCATTATGTTTTAAAAAAATTCACACTTTTTTCTGACAGAAGGATTTTTAGATACCTTACAATTCTTGGCAATTTGCAGCTTACTTAAAGCACTGATACATTAGAACACATTGTCTAACTTGTTCTCTGTTGGAACAGTACATTAATAGAGGAAAAGTTTTTTTAAATTTCTGAGAGTCTATATGTTATCAACTGTACAGTAATGAATCAGGTAGGAATTATTGTTTTTCCTACAACATTGATAAGAAAATGGTGGCTTACGGAGTTAAGTTCACTTTCAGGGTCTCAACAGAAAATAAGTGACATGAGCCCTGTGATTTGAACTCTGGCAGCCCAACTCCAAAACCTATACTTGGACTTCACCGGGCAGCTCTGAGCTCCTCCAGTCTGACTCTCCCCCATCACCGTCCTGCCTCTCAGCTGTTCCCACTGGATCTCCCCAGCCTGCTCACCTTCCTCTTGGGCTGTGTGCTCCCACTTGCCTGCAATTAGAGAGGGAAATGTTACGGTTTCAAGCCATGTCTCCACGTTCATTCAGAAGTAACCCTCCCTGTCTTCAGAGACACTCAATGGTAAAGCAATACTTATATAGAATTTGCTATGCACTAGCATAGTTTTAAGAGTATTTTGTGGAGAATGAACTTATGGATGCCAGTAGGGAAGGATATGGGGAAGAGAAAGTTAGGGAGTTTGGGATGGACGTATACACACTGCTGCATTTAAAATGGATAACCAACACGGACCTACTGTATAGCACACAGAACTGTGCTCAGTGTCATGCGGCAGCCTGGATGGGAGGGGAGTTTGGGGAGAATGGATACATGTATACGTATGGCGGAGTCCCTTTGCTGTCCACCTGACACTATCACAATATTGTTAACGGCTTAAAAAAAGAAGAGTATTGTAAGCATCAGTTCTGGGTGTTCACTGGAAGGACTGATGCTAAAGCTGAAACTCCAATACTTTGGCCACCTCATGCGAAGAGTTGAGTCATTGGAAAAGACTCTGATGCTGGGAGGGATTGGGGGCAGGAGGAGAATGGGATGACAGAGGATGACACCGACTCGATGGACATGATTTTGAGTGGACTCCGGGAGTTGGTGATGGACAGGGAGGCCTGGTGTGCTATGATTCATCGGGTAGCAAAGAGTCGAACATGACTGAGTGACTGAACTGAACTGAAACATCATGAGATAGTTAACCTGTCTAATGACCCTAATGACAGATGGACTTTACTCTTCATGTCACCATTTTACAGAAGAGAAACCTGAGGTCCACAGAAATTAATCTTCCCAGTCATCACACAGTTACTTAAGTATGATAACATGTGGTGGTCTTGTCTTTAGTATTGTCTTTCAGAAAACAAAATTATGGTTAAAGGTCTCTGACTGCTGTCTGTCTTTTGAGATCATGAAACACCCAATCACGTTGATGAAAAAATTTATAGGCGAGCTTGGCCCAGCTTGGAGACTCTGACATATCTTGGTAGACCTTAGAATATACATTGCTTGCCTCTCTTCCCTCTCAGTTCAAATAATTTTTTAAAAAGTCTTATAATTTCAGATAATAAAATAATTTTTACATGTATAACTTTGTTAGCTACTTTACACTGCTTTGGTCCTGTTACGTTTGAAAGAGAATGGCTATCTTTATCCCAATTTCTTTCTCTCAGTCACTTCTCCTCCAGCCTGTTCCTATTCCCACCAGTTCCCTGCATCTGTTCTCAATGAGAACACTGATCACATTCATTTTTCCTATGTCCACAGGTTATTCCCAGATTAAACTCTATATAAATTTAACCCCCAATATACTAAACACCATTCCCTGCTCACTTCTTCTTTAGCATTTATCATTCTTTAGTAAACATATGTGTATTTAGTCTTTTCACGTTCTATATTATCTGTCTCCTCCACTAGAAGAGAGCTCCACAAGGCAGGGATTTGTCTCCATTTTGTTCACTGTTTGCTTCTGAGCGCCTAGGACAGTGTCCAGCACAAGGTTGGTTCTCAATAAATATTTGTGCAATTACTGAGTGGTCAAATCATTCTGGAACTCCAGAGATGGTCTGCTCACTCCTCATTCCCTTCATGTCCCTTCTGCCCCTAATATCCCTCAAATGCTTGTGTTCTCAAGCCTCCATCTTCAGTGCTTTGGGTTCTCATTCTATTCACTGTATGCCTCCCATGGACAGGTTGCTTTAGGGTTCATTAAGGATCCATGAGGTAATGTACAGGCCTTAGCACGCTAGGCTGAATACTTACCTTTCAGAAATATACAAAGAATAGAGAATTGATGTACAGTTTCTACAAGCAGAAGGCTGATGTGCACCAAGAGAGATGACTTCCGGATCCTGTGTTTTGCTGAGTTGTTCCTCTGGGTTACAGCTTCCAGTGGCATCTGGATCCATTGTAATGGACCCCTTCTGTCTGATGGAAAATCAGAAAAGTCAACTGTCAGTAAATCGCAGAGCACTGAAGATTCTTGAGCAGATATCTCAGCCTGTGGTGGTGGTGGGCATTGCAGGGCTCTATCGGACTGGAAAGTCCTACTTGATGAACAGCCTGGCAGGACAGAACCACAGTGAGTGTTGTTCAGGACATTTTCTTGGAAGCAGTGATAATGCAGGCTGCTGATCCTCCTCATCTAGGGTCATGTTAAGGAAGAGTCTAACCCCCCCACTGAAGAAGATGAATTCTCACCACCAAATTTATAACTCCAAACCCGTTTCTCCACAATGTTCACTCTTCTGTCCAGTAATCTAGAGTTCCCAAGTTCATCAAAACATCTACCTCTTTCATCTTGACCCCATCCACTACAATCTCCTTTGGGGCTCATCTTGAACAATTACTGTCATTGTTTCTCCTTCATCACTTTTGCCCTAAACCACAGGGTCATTTCCAGGTCACACAAATGTTGTTTAACATGCCCTGCTTTTTCTTTTTAGAAAGAAATAACCTATAATGGAAAAGAATCTTAAAAACAATATTTTGTCTATATATTAGATATTGTTATGCACATTCTCTCCCTCTCTCTCCCCGAATCACTTCCTGTATACCTGACACAAACACAACATTGTGAATCAATGATATTTCAATTAAAACTATATAAATAAATGATATAAAGTATTTTAAATGCACTTTTTAAAGAAAAAATGGAAGGAAAAACAGACAGCAAAATTCCTGCATCTTATATCTCAATAGGACAGCCATCCATTTTTTTAACTTTGATCAATCATACCCCTAATCTATGCTGCGGCCGGGAGGAGCAACCCGAGGAACGGTGGCTGTGCAGGCACAGGAAGGCCTAGAGGAGCTATCTCACGTCAAAGGTCAGGAAGATGGTGGTAGGAGATACCCCTCGTCCATGGTAAGGAGCAGTGGCTGTGCTTTGCTGGAGCAGCTGTGAAGAGAAACCCCACACCCAAGGTAAGAGAAACCCAAGTAAGATTGTAGGTGTTGCAAGAGGGCATCAGAGGGCAGACACACTGAAACCATACTCACAGAAAACTAGTCAATCTAATCACACTAGGACCACAGCTTTGTCTAACTCATTGAAACCAAGCCATGCCTGCGGGGCAACCCAAGACGGGTGGGTCATGGTGGAGAGATCAGAGAGAATGTGGTCTACTGGAAAAGGGAATGGCAAACCACTTCAGTAAGCTTGCCTTGAGAACCCCATGAACAGTATGAAAAGGCAAAATGATAGGATACTGAAAGAGGAACTCCCCAGGTTAGTAGGTGCCCAATATGCTACTGGAGATCAGTGGAGAAATAACTCCAGAAAGAATGAAGGGATGGAGCCAAAGCAAAAACAATACCCAGCTGTGGATGTAACTGGAGATAGAAGCAAGGTCCGATGCTTTAAAGAGCAATATTGCATAGGAACCTGGAATGTCAGGTCTATGAATCAAGGCAAATTGGAAGTGGTCAAACAAGAGATGGCAAGAGTGAATGTCGACATTCTAGGAATCAGAGAACTAAACTGGACTGGAATGGGTGAATTTAACTCAGATGACCATTATATCTACTGCTGCAAGCAGGAATCCCTCAGAAGAAATGGAGCAGCCATCATGGTCAACAAGAGAGTCCGAAATGCAGTACTTGATGCAATCTCAAAAATGAAAGAATGATCTCTGTTCATCTCCAAGGCAAACCATTCTATATCACAGTTATCCAAGTCTATGCCCCAACCAGTAATGCTGAAGAAGCTGAAGTTGAACGGTTTTATGAAGACCTACAAGACCTTTTATAACTAACACCCAAAAAAGATGTCCTTTTCATTATAAGGGACTGGAATGCAAAAGTAGGAAGTCAAGAAACACCTGGAGTAACAGGCAAATTTGGCCTTGGAGTGTGGAATGAAGCAGGGCAAAGACTAATAGAGTTTTGCCAAGGAAATGCACTGGTCATAGCAAACACCCTCTTCCAACAACACAAGAGAAGACTCTACACATGGACATCACCAGATGGTCAACACCGAAATCAGATTGATTATATTCTTTGCAGCCAAAGATGGAGAAGCTCTATTCAGTCAACAAAAACACGACCAGGAGCTGACTGTGGCTCAGATCATGAACTCCTTATTACCAAATTCAGACTTAAATTGAAGAAAGTAGGGAAAACCACTAGAGCATTCAGGTATGACCTAAATCAAATCCCTTATGATTATACAGTGGAAGTGAGAAATAGATTTAAGGGCCTAGATCTAATAGATAGAGTGCCTGATGAAGTATGGAATGAGGTTCGTGACATTGTACAGGAGACAGGGATCAAGACCATCCCCATGGAACAGACATGTGAAAAAGCAAAATGGCTGTCTGGGGAGGCCTTACAAATAGCTGTGAAAAGAAGAGAGGTGAAAAGCCAAGGGGAAAAGGAAAGATATAAGCATCTGAATGCAGAGTTCCAAAGAATAGCAAGAAGAGATAAGAAAGCCTTCTTCTGCAATCAATGCAAAGAAATAGAGGAAAAGAACAGAATGGGAAAGACTAGAGATCTCTTCAAGAAAATTAGAGATACCAAGGGAACATTTCATGCAAAGATGGGCTCGATAAAGGACAGAAATGGTATGGACCTAACAGACGCAGAAGATATTAAGAAGAGGTGGCAAGAATACACGGAAGAACTGTACAAAAAAGATCTTCACGACCCAGATAATCAGGATGTTGTGATCACTCATCTAGAGCCAGATATCCTGGAATGTGAAGTCAAGTGGGCTTTAGAAGGCATCACTACGAATAAAGCTAGTGTTCAGTTCAGTTCAGTTCAGTTCAGTCGCTCAGTCGTGTCCGACTCTTTGCAATCCCATGATTCGCAGCACGCCAGGCCTCCCTGTTTATCACCATCACCCGGAGTTCACTCAGACTCACGTCCATCGAGTCTGTGATGCCATCCGGCCATCTCATCCTGGGTCGTCCCATTTTCCTCCTGCCCCCAATCTCTCCCAGCATCAGAGTCTTTTCCAATGAGTCAACTCTTGGCATGAGGTGGCCAAAGTACTGGAGCTTCAGCTTTAGCATCATTCCTTCCAAAGAAATCCCAGGGTTGATCTCCTTCAGAATGGACTGGTTGGATCTCCTTGCAGTCCAAGGGACCCTCAAGAGTCTTCTCCAACACGATAGTTCAAATGCATCAATTCTTCGGTGCTCAGCCTTCTTCATAGTCCAACTCTCACATCCATACATGACCAAAGGAAAAACCATAGCCTTGACTAGACGGACCTTAGTCGGCAAAGTAGTCTCTGCTTTTGAATATACTATCTAGGTTGGTCATAACTTTTCTTCCAAGGAGTAAGCGTCTTTTAATTTCATGGCTGCAGTCACCATCTGCAGTGATTTTGGAGCCCAAAAATATAAAGTCTGACACTGTTTCTACTGTTTCCCCATCTATTTGCCATGAAGTGATGGGACCAGATGCCATGATCTTCGTTTTCTGAATGTTGGGCTTTAAGCCAACTTTTTCACTCTCCTCTTTCACTTTCATCAAGAGGCTTTTTAGCTCCTCTTCACTTTCAGATATAAGGGTGGTGTCATCTGCATATCTGAGGTTATTGATATTTCTCCCGGCAATCTTGATTCCAGCTTGTGCTTCTTCCAGTCCAGCGTTTCTCATGATGTACTCCACATAGAAGTTAAATAAGCAGGGTGACAATATACAGCCTTGACGTACTGCTTTTCCTATTTGGAACCAGTGTGTTGTTCCATGTCCAGTTCTAACTGTTGCTTCCTCACCTGCATACAGATTTCTCAAGAGGCAGGTTAGGTGAGGAGGTGATGGAATTCCAGTTGAGGTGTTTCAAATCCAGACAGATAATGCTGTGAAAGTGGTGCACTCAATATGCCAGCAAATTTTGAAAACTCAGCAGTGGCCACAGGACTGGAAAAGGTCAGTTTTTATTCCAATTCCAAAGAAAGGCAATGCCAAAGAATGCTCAAACTACCGCACAATTACACTCATCTCATATGCTGGTAAAGTGATGCTTAAAATTCTCCAAGCCAGGCTTCAGTAGTATGTGAACCGTGAACTTCCTGATGTTCAAGCTGGTTTTAGAAAAGGCAGAGGAACCAGAGTTCAAATTGCCAACATCCGCTGGATCATGGAAAAAGCAAGAGAGTTCCAGAAAAACATCTATTTCTGCTTTATTGACTATGCCAAAGCCTTTGACTGTGTGGATCACAATGAATTGTGGAAAATTCTGAAAGAAATGGGAATACGAGACCACCTGACTGCCTCTTGAGAAATCTGTATGCAAGTCAGGAAGCAACAGTTAGAACTGGACATGGAACAACACACTGGTTCCAAATAGGAAAAGGAGTACGTCAAGGCTGTATATTGTCACCCTGCTTATTTAACTTATATGCAGAGTACATCATGAGAAACGTTGGACTGGAAGAAACACAAGCTGGAATCAAGATTCTGGGAGAAATATCAATAACCTCAGATATGCAGATGACACCACCCTTATGGCAGAAAGTGAAGAGAAACTACAAAGTCTCTTGATGAAAGTGAAAGAGGAGAGTGGAAAAGTTGGCTTAAAGCTCAACATTCAGAAAACAAAGATCATGGCATCTAGTCCCATCACTTCATGGGAAATAGATGGGGAAACAGTGGAAACAGTGTCAGACTTTAATTTTCTGGGTTCCAAAATCACTGCATAGACTGTCCATCTGCTTTCAAGTCTGGGGAGAAATTCCTCAGTGTCCATACACAGTCTGCAAAGAAGCTCACAAAGTCAGCTGAATCCTCATCCCCATCCACATCAGGTGACGATCTTGCCCTGATCCTATCTGTCAGCTCCGTCACATAGCTCAGTAGCAAAATGAGGAAAACTGGCATGAATGAACAGTACCCACCCCCCATCCTATATTAGTTCGACATACAAAACCTTTGTTTCTCCTTTGTTCTTAACCCAAGTATCCCAAGTATCATTTCTCAGTAGGTTATAGGATTTTCCCCTTGCCACTGAATTCTTTTTTATATTTCTCTTGTTTGTTTCACCAGGATTCATAGCTAGTCAGCTGTTTTTTAAATTTTGGTCTTCCCTCTGACTTTGATGTGGTTTGGATCCCACAAAGATACTGCAGTTGGTCCATAGCCTGCTGGTTGATAGTTCCCATACTATTGTACACAAAAGTGCTGCTCAAGAGTATTGCTAGGGCAAAGATCCAGGAGTCATTCTGGTTGTCACCGTGGAAATCAGAACATATTTTACCAGGATTGTGTTTCATTCTTATGGCACTTTCCTGATCAGCAGTAGTAAAAGGATGCTCATTTAACTAGAATTTTTTTTTTTTTCTTTCAAGACTGGTGACAAAGAAAACCAAATCCAAGCAAAAATGACTGAATAATTTTCTGATGTGTTTTGTTTTATCCTGATTCTCATTAGAGCCTCTTATGATCATTGGTAGATAATTGCAAAACAAATAATCATTGTGGGTGGTCAAAGGTCTTAAATGTAATTTAAATTTAATTTTTCTCTTTGTTTTTGCAGAAAAATTATCTTAATATTAGAGTACTGATAATTGTTTCTGTCTCAGTTGGATATTGTTGTTCACCTAACACTTCCCATTTCTTGTCTTATAAATATTCCAGACAATACTATGAGGCAAATGTAGATCTAGTACACCTGTTTTACACATCAGAAAGCTGAGGTTAAAAAGGTCAAATAATTTACAAAAGTCACTGAGTTACTGACAGACTTTAAAGTTAAAGCCAAGGGCATGGGGCTTTGGAACCTAAATCCTTAACTAAAGTTCTTTGCAGGATAAAATTCATCACTTTGAGTTTACCTGTACTCCCTTTATGCATCTGTGTTAACTGGCTTAGTTTATAGCTTTTTATTAATTAGGATACTGTCTACTATGCTCTTCTTCTAGGATTCTGCCTTATGAATATTTTCCTAACCTCTGGTTCCTAACTTGGTTTCATAGCATATAAACAGAAATGAAAAAACACAGTTAAACAAAGGTCTTATTAAAGGAAAATTAAAAGTGTAAGGGACATTCCGACACGAGGGTTTAGTCCAAACTGGAACCTCATTCCTTACCTTCTCCACCACATGCCCCAGGCCCTCGGTATCAAGCAGAACTAGAGCACGGTCTGGCTTCTTAGGATGAGGCACACACCACATCCAGATGCCCTTCGTGTGAGACTGCACTGTGGACCCCAGAGAGAAGGCTGCAAGGGGGCATGGGGAAAAGAGAGGGTGGAATTCTAATATCAGGTGGTTCTGGAAGTTAGGATGCAAATTAACAAAATCAAGTTTAGGAGAACTGAAACCACAACAAGTATTAATCTTACAATCAGAGAAACAGGGAAATTAGAATATCAAATACTTAAAAACATGCAAAACCTTTCCATGAGGAAAACAATCAACAAACTAGAAATTTAAGGAAAATCTCAACATAATAGAAGTCATATAAAAAAACCACAGCCAACATAATATTCAACAATGAAAGAGAGAAAGCTTTCCTTCTACAAAATTTAACCCAAATGGATCAAAGACCTTAAGAGCTGTTAATAAAACTACGAAGGTCATAGAAGAAAATACAGGAGAAAAACCACAATATTGCATTTAGCAAAGATTTCTTGGAAATAATACCAAAAATATAAATAACAATAAAATATATAAGTTGGACTTCATCCAAAATAAAACACTTATGTATCAAAGGACATTGCTGTTGCTGCTGCTGCTGCTAAGTCGTTTCAGTCGTGTTCAACTCTGTGCGACCTCTTAGATGGCAGCCCACCAGGCTCCCCCATTCTTGGGATTCTCCAGGCAAGAGCACTAGAGTGGGTTGCCATTTCCTTCTCCAATGATGAAAGTGAAAAGTGAAAGTGCAGTCGCTCAGTCTTGTTCGACTCTTAGCGACCTCATGGACTGCAGCCTACGAGGCTCCTCCACCCATGGGATTTTCCAGGCAAGAGTACTGGAGTGGGGTGCCATTGCCCTCTCCGATCAAAGGACACTACTGAGAGTTCAATAGATAACACACAAATTGGGAAGAAATATTTGCTAGTCATAAATCTGATAAACGATTGACATGCAGAATATATAAATAAGTCTTACAATTTAACACAAATAAATGAAAGGTCAACCCAATTAAAAAATGAGCAAATGACTTGATAGACATTTCTTCTGAGAAAATATTCAAAAGACCAATGAACACATGAAAAGATCCTCAACATGACTAGTCATTAGGGAAGTCAAAGCAAAACCACAAGGTATTAAAACAACCTATAATGGAGAATAACCTGAAAAAATGTATACGTATATATAGCTGAATCACTTTGCTGTATGCTTAAAATTAACACAATATTGTAAATCAACTGTGCTTCAAAAAAGGGCAACAAAACATAGCATACAGCTTATGTGAATCCTAAAAATTAATTGATATTTATAATGAAGCTGGAAAATTTGACACTGAATGAATTTGATAATATTAAAAATTTTTTTACTTTAAAAAACCACAATGAGATACTACTTCATACCCATTAGGATGGCCATTATCAAAAGAACTATAACAAATGTTGGCAAAAATGTGGAGAAATCAGAACCATTGTGTTTCTGGTGGGAATGTAAAATGGTATAGTTTCTGTGGAAAATAATATGGTGATTTCTTTAAAAAGCTTAGCATAGAATTATCATATGATCCAGCAATTCCACTTCTTGGTGTATACCCAAAAGAAGTGAAAGCAGGGACAGAACAGATATTTGAACACCCATGTTCATAGTAACTTTATTCACAGTAGCCAAAATGAGGAAACAGTCCAAATGTCCATAAACTGGATGACTGGATAAGCAAACGGGTATCACATACAATTACTCAGCCTTCAAAAGGAAGAGAATTTGATACATGGTACAACATTGTTGGACCTTGAAGACATCACACTCAGTGAAATAAACCTACCACTAAAGGACAAATAATATATGATTCTTTACATGAGATTCCAAGACTGGTCAAATTGATAGATAATATAGAATAGTGGTTGTCAAAGGCTGGGGCATTTTTGTTTATTGGGGTATAGAATTCCTGTTGGAATGTTGGGGGAAATTTACGGAGATGGATGTTAGTGATATTTCACAACAGTGTGAATTTACTTAATACCACAGAATTTTTAAAAATGTTACAATGGTAAATTTTGTGGTAAATTTTATGTATGTGTATCATGCATGAAGGCATGCACAGTCGTTTTTCAGCTGTGTCTAACTCTTTGCAAGTCCATGGACCGTAACCCTCAGGTTCCCCTGACCATGAGATTTTCCCAGCAAGGATACTGGAATGGGTTGCCAGGCCCTCCTCCAGGCGTCTTCCCTACCCAGGGATCAGACCCAGGTCTCCAGCATCTCTGCATTGCAGACGGATTCTTTACCTGCTGAGCCATTGGGGAAGCCCATGTATAACTTAACAACAGTTAAAAATAAGAAAAGAAATAAGAATAACCAGTACAGATTTAAAATGTTTTAAATCTTAAAGATCAATAGAAATGCTTCCACTACATGAATATTTTTGTAAATGTCTTGTAGTTTATTATTACATACATTACTTATATTTTATTACCACATTTGTCTTTTTAGGAAAGGAAAAAATTGTGCTTTTGAAAAAGAAACTAAGACAAAGTGCAAAGAGCTGTGATCTGATACAGGTCATAATGACGATAAGAACATAGCTGTGGACTGAAAGGTAGCTTTCAATATCCCTCCCAGGTCTCTCACTCGCTCTCCTCACATCACTGTGCTGCACGCTGGGAGTGTGGGTGGACAGAAGGGACTTGGCTGGGCTCTGCCCATGTCACTCACCCCTGTTCTTCCCGGCCAGCTTGTTCATCAGGTAGGACTTGCCTGTGCGGTAGGGGCCCACGATAGCCACCACCACAACAGGCTGCCTGATGGCAAACAGGATCTTTAGAGCTTCTGGATTAGCCAGCAGTCACCCATTAATGTTCTCAATGAGGCACTCTGGGCCTGACACGTGAGCCTCTGAGGCCATGTTGCCTTGTCTGCAAGGGAAGAGATGGGATGAATTAGAATTTCCAGTCTAAACAGATGAAGAATTTTCATCAGGTTATTTTGTGTTCAGAAGGAGGAATGTCAAAATCCCCACAATGTAACTGTGTGCCTAGTTAACACAGTGAACATCAGCAAAGAGAAAGATGATCCTAATGCATCTGGTGATTTTTTGGCCAGTCACCAAAAACCCTGGCCATTTATGTCAACAGTGAGATATATGAGATAAAATCTGTTTCCTTTTGAAAACTGGAGAAGTGTTATCAAAGTAGCTCATTAAAAATATTGATATGACAGTGACTTATCAACGTACATCACCCTCATGAACAAAATCTTCCATTTAATTTACTATTGAAATCTTCTGTTTGGATTCACATTTAAAAATTTATGGAAGTGAGGTGAACGTGAGAACCACTACACTATGGAAACGGGACAAAAGAAAGAAGACTGTCTCATTTTAGGGTAAAAAGAATTAAGTACATGCATATAGGCAGACTGAAAGTGACTAGTAAGTAGCATGAAATGTTACACTTTTCCTATAGCCGAACAGGTAAGATTCTTTTGCACTGTTTTAGTTGGTATGTGACATGTTTCCCTGGGTCAACAGTATCCTGTTTTCCAGTGAGTACGGGGCAGCACCATGTGCTATGACATCCAGAACTTCCCATGCCTTCCTTTACAGAGTTCACTCTAATCTCATGGGACAATTGAGGTAGCTACCAGTTAATTTCTCTCATTTGAAAGAATAATATAAAACTTTTGTTATCTCCCTAAGTAGAAATAGCTTTAGCCAAGACTGAACCTAGGTTAAACTCCCAAAGTGTTAGGGAGCCTGAAGCTTTAGCTTTCTGGGTGGTCATTTTTCAATAGGGGTGAAGCCTAGACACTTGGAGAATTCTCTGAGTGTTAAAGCTGCCAGTAATTTTATTTTGACCCTAGACTTTTATCTACATTTGGAAGTTTAGAGAAATGAAACTATCAGTTTCTGAAAAAAAGAGAACCTCCGAAAAGGGGATAGGGAAATAAAATTTTTCCAGTTTATAAGCACACTCTCATTACATGTAATTCACAGGAAGACTAAACTGTTTCTGGAATTAGTTCTTGGTGCCTGATATAAGCAACAGATTTCATTGGTCTGGAGAAGCAACAGGTGATTTCTCAGCATTAATCCTATTTCAGCCCTGTCCTACCTTCACATTCAATTTCACTTATATAAATGGGAAATGAAAGTTGCAGGAATACTTCTCACCCCTGGGTCATGTTTGCTGACATATCATTGTCAAGTCACGTGACTAAACGTGAACTTAACGTGGAGGGGACTACACAGGGCATAAGTACTAGGAGACTTCTGGTGCCACCAATATCAATACCAAGCCTACCTGAGTGGTTGCACTAGATTTACTCAGGAACTCAGTCTGAGAATTCTAGTAGCTCCGTGTGTTAGTCTACATTTCCATTTGTCAGTATTGTCCATTTGAAGTGAAGTCGCTCATTGGTGTCTGACTCTTTGTGACCCCATGGACTGTAGCCTACCAGGCTCCTCCCTCCATGGGATTTTCCAAGCAAGAATACTGGAGTGGGTTGCTATTTCCTTCTCCAGGAGATCTTCCCGACCCAGGGATCAAACCCGGGTCTCCCACATTGTAGGCAGACGACGCTTTACTGTCTGAGCCACATTTAGGCCATTGTACTAGGTGTGTGCTACAATATCCTAGTGATGTTAACTTCATTTATCTTATGGTTTATGCTATTAGATCTTTTTGAAATGTTATGATCATTTGGATACCTTCTTTATGAAGAGCTGAATTATTATTTTTAATTTTCTATTGAGTATCTTTCTAGAAGTTATTTATATGTTTATATAAGGTCATTCATCATTTATTTATGTCTCCTCATATGCAGTTTACCTTTTTCTTTTATTAAGGGTGTCTTCTGATAAGCAATATCTCTTAACTTTTATATAGTCAAATTTGTTAATCTTTACAACTGTTTCACACATTTTATGCCCTAAAAGTACCTTTCCTATCCTCAAATACTTGAAACTATTCTTTCATACTATTTTCCAGAGGCTATTGTTTTCCCTTTTATATTGAATTCTACAACCTTTCTGGAATAACTTTTTGTGTATGGTATGACATGGAAGTCATTTTCTCATTTTTCCTTGTGGATATTCATTGGACTAGGACCATTCCTTTAAAAATCATCATTTCTGCCAGTTTTAAATGATTACCTGCTGGTCCTCAAGCTCTCGGTGGAGGCATAAGTCTGAGATAATATTTTAAATGAGCATAACCAGAGCATTAGCATTGCAATTTGTTCTGTCCACACCTGCTCTTCCTATTCCCACTGATTCTAATCTTTGCCACTTAGTAGTTTATTATTTAACTCTCTCTTCAACTAAATAGAAGGTAACTTTTCAGGTGAAGATTAGCTTTATTCATATTTATGTTATATTACTATTTATTTGTATATATTGCTAGATGGAAATTTGGAGACACAGAATGGAATGAAAAGCAAAGAAAGGAATTCCACTGAATTATATTAAGTTCTATTGAATATCTATTGAATATCCATAGAACACTCTACCCAGCATATGAAGGGTATATTTTAAAGTACACAAGAATATTTAGGCTGATATATTTCTTACCCTCTGACTCTTTTTCCTCATTAAATATGGGGATAATAAGTAGCCCATAGCTAAAGCATTGTTATGAGCCTTAAACTATACATTAACAGAAAGAGCATTGGCTTCAAAGTCAGAGCTAGATGGCTTCAAATTCAGGTCCAAATTCACGTTTACTTTCAGCTTTCACCCTCATGCGTTGGAGAAGGAAATGGCAACCCACTCCAGTGTTCTTGCCTGGAGAATCCCAGG